>QRFJ01005211.1:55269-207653 GCA_006176705.1 Cocos nucifera
TGGTACGGACCATATCAACTAAGGTTCTATTTTTTCTTTCAATAACTCCATTTTGTTGAGGGATTCTAGGTACTGAAAAATTATGTTCTATGCCATGTTCACTGTAAAATTCTTTAAAGTATTTATTTTCAAATTCTGTGCCATGATCACTACGGATACATACCATAATAGAGTTCTTTTCATTTGTTATTTTCTTATAAAATTTTGAAAATAATGAAAATGCTTCATCATTATGAGCTAAAAGTAGAACCCAAGTGAAATGAGAATAATCATCAATAATTACTAGACCATTCTTCTTTCCTCATAGGCTTGTGATCCTAGTAGGTCCAAACAAATCCATATGAATCAATTCAAGAGGCCTAGAAGTTAAAACTACATTTTTGGATTTGAAACTTCCCTTAGTTTGTTTTTCAAATTGGCAAGCATCACAAGCATGATCAATTTGAAAATTTAGTTTTGGTAGCCTCTTAACTAAGTCTTTATTATGCAATTTATAAAGAGTATGCATGCTAGCATGACCTAATCTTTGATTCCAAAGCCAACTAGTTTCTTTCGTGTTAGCATTCATTGCAACTAGGCATTGACCACTCTTCATGGTAATTTCATCAAGATTCACCATGTAGATATTCTCACGCCTAAATCCAATGAATTTTAAACTATCATCCAAGGAACTAGATACTTTGCATAAAGAAGATTCAAATGAGACTTCAAAACCTTTATCACATAGTTGACTAATACTAAGCAAGTTATGTTTTAAATTATCAACTAATAATACATTATCTATAAAGGTCGAAGGAGTAATCTAAATTTTACCATAGCCAATTATTTTACCTTTGCCATTATTGCCAAAGGTGACTACTCGCCCTTCCTTTCTTTCTAGGGTGATGAATTGTTGCTTGTCACCCGACATATGCATTGAGCAGCGGCTATCTAAATACCAATCCCATTTTGATCCTTGGGTTGCAAGGCATTCCTGTACAAACAATCAAGTGATACTTTTAGGTACCCAAGTCTTCTTGGGTCCTTTAGGGTTAGTAGACATGGTTCCTTTTGGAACCCAAATGCTTTTAACATGCTTTTTATTAACTCTTCTAGTATTGCATTCAAAAGTCTTGTGTCTTATCTTTTTGCTTTTAAAGCAAATGGTATGAGAAGTGCTATTAGTGATGGGTGCAATGAAAAAATTTTTTAGAAACTTGGTTTTATCTTTGAGTTTATATCCTAGTCCGGCCTTATCATAAACTTCTCTTTGACTATTTAAAATCATTTGTAATTTTTCAAAACTACAAGTAAATTTATCAACTAAAAGCTTTAATTTATCCAATTCATCCTTTAGAATTTTGTTTTCTTCTTTTAACTTATTGTGGCTACTAATTACCTCTTCTTTTTCTTTCAAGAGTATTTGAGTCATTTTCTTAAGATTTTTATTTATTGAGCTTATTTTTTTGAAATCTTTCATCAAATCATAAAAAGCATCTTGAAGCTCATCAAAGATAAAATCTGAATCAAAAGTGCAAGATATCTCATCATCTTGTGCCATGAAACATAAGTTTGCTTTGTTTTGATTTTCTTTCTCCGTGCTTGACTCGTAGCTGTCGCTCCAAGTTGCTAACAAGGCTTTCCTTTTTATTCATTTTGGCCCCTTCTTCAATAGAGGACATTCAACTCTAAAATGTCTTGGCTTCATGCATTCATAGCAAGTGAGCTGGTCTCTCTCTATTTCTTTTTCTTTCTTCCTACTGGCTTCTCCTCTAATGAAGTTTCTCTTTTTGAATCCTTGTCTTCTTCTTTCCATAAATTTCTTAAATTTTTTGATCACCAGGGCCATGTCTTCATCATTTTCCTCATGGGTGGACAGATCATCTTCTTCTTCATCAGCCATGGATTTCAATGCTATTATTTTTTTCTTCTTGTTGTCTTCCTCATTGTGCTGACTCATGCCTAGCTCATGTGTCATCAAGGATCCAATGAGCTCATCCAGTGGTAGTGTGTTCAGACCCTTTGCCTCCTGGATGGCTGTTACTTTGGCTTCCCATGACCTAGGCAAAGATCTAAGGATCTTTCTCACCAATTCATTGTTAGCATAAACTTTACCTAAGATTTTTAAATCATTTATAATATCAGTGAATCTTGCATACATGCTAGTGATAGATTCAGTAGGGTCAATTTTAAATAACTCATATTGGTGAACTAGCATATTAATTTTAGTTTTTTTTACTTGATTTGTTTCTTCATGTGTGACCTCAAGTCTGTCCCAAATTTTTTTTGCAGAATTGCAAGTGAAGATTTGGTTAAACTCATTTGCATCAAGGGCACAATAGAGTACATTCATTGTCTTGGCATTTAATTGGATAAGTTTATTGTCCGTTTCATTCCAATCCTTCTTTGGCTTAGGAGAGGATGTGCCATTGACAATGATTGTCGGTGTGTGTGGGCCATTGACAATGACACTCCATATGTCATAGTCAAGGGCTTGAATAAAAATGCGCATGCGAGCTTTCCAATAGGTATAGTTGAACCCATTGAAAAAAGATGGCCTATTTGTGGATTGCCCTTTGGCAAGTGAACCTCCTAGTTGGGTTGACATGATCTTTGTCTCGAGTTGATAAGATCAATAATTAGTAGAGAACCAAGGCTTTGATATCAATTGTTGCCCAAATAGACAACCCAAGAAGGGGGGTGAATTGGATTTTCAAAAAATTAAAATAGATATGTGTAGTGCTAAATAATTTAAACCTAAGTGAATCAAGTGTAAGAGCGAATAAAAGACACAATTAAGAGTACACACATAAATAAGAGAATTTTATAATGGTTCGGTGCTCTCCCAGCACCTACGTCCACTCCCCAAGCACCTACGTCCACTCCCCAAGCACACTCTTGAGAATTTTACTATAATCCTGCAAGATTACAGTCGAATAGTTTTTTTGAACTCACTATCCAAAAATTCAATTGGATTTTTTCTAGGTTTATAACCACAACCCTTACAAGAATCAGACGAATCGATCTGAATAAATAGAGGAGAGAAAAAGCCTCAAAATCCAAGTTTCAGCCCCTACTGAAATCAAGTACATGAAAAGAGGAAAAGAAATTTTATAATTCGAAATGCTCCTTTGAATGAACAGAAAAGTTATCCCTACAGTTCATTGAAAGCCTCTTTGAATGTGTGGAGTTAATGAACTTGAAGATTCTTCAAAGCTTGAGAGAATAGATTGATTGGAGATTGGGTATTCATTCAAGAATAGAGCGTGCTTTTTTTTCTCTTATTTTTCTCTCTTCTTTTGAATAATAATCTTTTTTTCTTTTATATCTCTAGCATTTTCTTTTTCTGGTGATGATTGGAGTTCAGAAAAAGCAAAATCTGACCATTGGAGAGCAGCAACTAGCCATTGGAACGAAAAAAATCTAATCTGGAATGCTCTATCAAAAAGCTATCACCATATCTTAAGACATCTCATTGGGTTACGAGGCCTCTTGGATTGATCAGAAGAGCTCTCATCTTTAGTCACATGAAAAATCACCTTTCTGAAAAAAATGGCTCGCCTGAGACCGAGATGTGTCAGTTCTGAACGAGATGACTCGCTGAAATCATGAGACCTTTCAAAAATCCTGCGAGATCTCTCGCTCTCAGAGCACAAAAACTAGGTTTCTATCGCCTGAGATCGAGACGTCTCAAGATTCACTCGAGACTTCTCGAAACTAAGCCAGAACTATATTTGCTACGTGCCAGTCCACTTGAGAGCTCTCGAAAAAAATTTGAGACATCTCAAAGACTGCTCAAAGGCAATTTTAGGGGATTTGAATTTCATTTGATTTCCACTTTATGCCTTCCTTATTTTTGATCAAAGAGCTCTCTTTCTTCTGATATTGAAATACTTAAAATAAAATATATTAGTAATCACTTGCTTTAATGTTTAGTCATCATCAAAATCACTTAGGGGGTTAACACCTAGCCTCATTAAAGCTTGTCTTAAATTCCATAAGATGAATACAAGATAAGGGTTGTCTTAACCAGATTAGGGCTTGTGCTAAAATCATGAGATAAAATTTGGACAATGCTCTCCTAGAAATTTTGGATGGATTTTTCTTGATCTGATTAAACTTAGTCCTATCTTGATCAAGGCTTATTCTAACTTGATTTGGAATTGATATAATTCCATTGGATGAGACTTAAAAAAGATTTTGTCCTAAATCCCATAAGATAGAAATAGGACAAGGGTCAAATATTGACCCGATTTGTAGGAAAGAAAGGAAGAGGGGCATGTACCCCATGAAGACTTTCTTGGGGCATGCTCCCCCTTGGGATTTATGTGAGGGAGAGAGGACCATGTCCTCTCTAGGATGTGCACCCCAGAAGGATAAATGTGGAGACCCCCTTTCAAAGGGTTTTGATTGGGTCAAAAAGTTTATTTGGATCAAACTCTAGGAGATAACAGTTCTGCGCCAAGCCCTCATCCTTATCCATATTTGATGCCATTTTCTAGGATTTTTGTGTGAAAAAAATTTAGAAGAATGTGGTGTGGGGCATGGAGATCAATGAAGAGTCCTTCTGCTTGTTGGATTTGACCTGTTCAAAGTTACATGCAAAGGGACTCTTGACTAGGTCTATAAATAAGACCCTACGCAAATTATTTATGCATGAAAATTTGATCCACAGCAAAGCCCTACCAAAATTTTTGTCTCCATGCCTCCCTCATCTGATTCTCTTCCTCTTCTCCATGCCCAAGAGTTAGGTAAAACCTGCGAGCAAAGATCAAGTTCTATTGGCGTGAAGATCAGCGAGAGGCGATGGTGTTTGTGAGATGAACGTGCAACTTTCAGAGTTCGATTTGAAGGCTCTACAGAAAGACACCAGATCTGATCTTTAGAGATCAGATCCAGTAGGAAACTATAGCCAAATCTGGCCTGAGTAGATTATAGTAGAGGCCAGATTTGTATGCACTAGATCCAGAAACTCAGATCAACAATAGATCATCGTTGCAGGGTGAACGGTTCACCCAATCAGGGATATCAAATATCTCTAATTTTATTTTTAATTTTACTTTTAATTTTAAATTAATCTAATTAAATCTTAGAACTCTCAGATCTAAATAGATCATGAAAAATTTTTGAAATTATTCTGCTGTAAATCTGATCCGATTAGATGCATCCTGCAGTAGAAAAACCTATTTTTTCCTTCAAAATATGTAATATCTAGTAGACATGAATGCCAAAATTAATAAGACTAGTTAGCTTTGGCACCATAGACTTATATATATAAGCATGCATTCTCTTTCTAAACTTATTAAAAAGGAATTAGTTATAGATTTATCTAAATTAAATTTTGAAAAGATAAGATTTATGATGCATGCCAACTAGGTAAGCAAACTAAAGCCTCATTTAAATCTAAAAATATTATTTCAACTTTTAGGCCATTGAAATTATTGCACATGGATTTATTTGGACCCATAAAAACTATAAGCTTAGGTAGTAAACGATATGGTTTTATAATTATCGACAAATTTTCATGTTTCACATGGGTTTGCTTTTAGGCACATAAAGATGAAACTTTTCATATTTTCTCAAAGGTTTATCAAAAAGTCATAAATAAATTTTTTTTAAATTCAAAGTATTCAAAGTTATCATGAAATCGAATTTGAAAATCAGGACTTTAAAAAATTTTATGATGAAAAAAGCATGGACCATAATTTTTCCACACCTGGGACACTCTAACAAAATAGGATAGTAGAAAGAAAAAATAGAATCCTTGAAGAAATATCCCATACCAAGCTATATGAAAGAAACCTTCCAAGATATTTTTATGAGGATTTGTGGTGCTCCCAAGCCTTGGGAGGCCACAGAAGGAGCTAGGATATCAACTCCGGGGAGACTAGGATAGGTGTGGTTCTAGGACTAGGACAAGAGTTGTCCTAGGGTGGAGGTGGTGTTTAGCCCTCCATGGGCTCAAGGTTCAGATGTTGAGGGGCTTGGTTGGTGCTTCGAAGACTTGGGATACAAGATGGAGCAAGAAAATAAAGTCAAAGCATGAAGACTGTAGAAAAGAACTTTTCTGCAGGTTAACCAGCTTAGTCTGATATTGAGTTGGCTAAGTTTCAAAGGATAGGCCAAATAGAATGACGTATTTTAGGACTGCAGGCATGGCACGCAAAGCCAGCTCTGTGCTCGGGTAGAGTTATGCGAGGATCTATTTGGGGCTAGGATAGGGACTTATCCTAGGGGTCTTAAGGTCTAGTTTGAGAGGTCTTAAGGAGGCTAACTCATGTATGGATTGGGTTTATATCTAGAGGATGAGAGCATGGGAGACATGGGTGTACATAAGCTTGGTATGTACTTTCATGTATTAGGTTAGCTATGAGAGTTTTTGGTCTGGCCTAATGGCTATGTATAAATACATAGGTTGTATTAGGATTTTCATTGAAGAAGTGAATACAGATCTTTTCTCTCTCAATCTCTCTTCTCTCTTCTCTCTAGTGTTGTTGCCCTAGGTTCTTGAAGAAGCTCTAGAAAGAGGGGGCGCCTCCCTCAAGCCCAAAGAGGAAGGCACCCTAGCATAGGTCTAGGTGATGATCTATGGTATACTGCCTCAAAGAATGTTCAAGATCTCTCCAGGTCCATGCTAAAGATTAAGAGCTTTCGCAATGTGGTATCGGAGCTTGGTGATGCTAGGACAATAATTGGTATTAGAGCTTGGTGATGCTATGGTAATGTCACAATATTTGGTATCAGAGCCTGATGGTGCATGAAAGAGAAGGAAAAGTCATATAAGATAAAATCAAAAATCTGCACGAGTATTCCATGTTATGTCTCAAACTATCTTTGTTATTGCTATGGTTTGGCCAATCGAGAACAGTAGGTTGAAGGTAGAGGCTGAGAGAATTAACAAGAAGGATTTTTTTTTGGGTGGAAAGTTTGAATGCATGATTCGCTGATCAGTCTTGGTGGAAAGATCGAGGTGTATGATGGTAGACAAGGTAGGGAGCACTAAAGTGCTGTAGTAGCACTTTTCTAGAGATGCAGGATTGAGAGAGGCTCGATGGTGCAATAGCCAAGAAAAGTATCTTAGTAGAAAGCATCAGGATTCTCTATGAAGATGGGTAATGTGGGATAGTTGATGGTTAAAGAGAGATTTTTTAAGGGATAATGGTTGATGGAAGGCTGAAGAAGCAACTATACATCCTTCGATTGTAGGAAGGTAAGGAAGTAGTCAGAGATGTATTCAGCAGTTTGAACAAAGCATGAATTTATGGAGCCTTGGAGGTGATGGAGATAGATGATCCATGAAGGTCTAATAGGTTAGGGCTGGGTGGTTGTAGAGCGATGCAAAGATGAGTCAGCGAGTACTAGAGTGCTGCAGTAGCACTATCCTAGAGACATAAGGGCTGATAGAGGCTCAGTGGTGCAGCAACCGATAAGGTATCTCAATAGAGAGTATTAGGAGCATCTCAAGGAGACTGGGAGTAGATGTCAGGGAGAGTTAAGAGGTCTCAGAGAGCGTCAGGAGGTCTCAGATAGTCGAAAGTATCTTGGATCAAGTTTCTTCTATAGGAGCATAGGAAGAGTTGCGATTAACTAAAGGATAGTTTGTGTACAATAAGAGAGAACTCGGATACCTATGAGGAGATAATGTCGAGATAAGACAGAAAGCACTGGAGTGCTGCAGTAGTGCTTTTCTAGATGCACGGGACTGAGAGAGGCTCAATGGTGCAACAGCCGAGGGTGGTATCTCAGTGGAGAGTGTCAGGAGGCATCTTAGGAAGATCAAAAGCAGGTCTTAGAGAGAGTCAGAGAGTCTCAAGAGCCTCGAGATGAGATAAGTAGATCTGAGCCCAAGGCAGAGTTTGAGCTGCAGTTCCTTCGGGCGCAATTGAAGCAATGGTTGGTGCAAAGGCAAAAGAGGAGAAGTGCTAGGATGGAATTTTCTAGGGTTTAGTTGCTAGATTCAGAAGAGTTGGATGAGCTCTTGGGTTTTGGAGGTGCCCTAAGGTTGCGGAGGTATCCAATATAACTTCGAAGAGGGCCATAGAATGTGGAGGGTTCGAAGAGACAATGATGATTTTTGAGGCACGGCGATAGGTCCAATAATGCAGCATTGGATGGTTGGCCTCGAGGGACTCGAGTATAGAATTGGCTTCTGCGGCATTAGATGGACTTCGATTTTATGTGGAGCACCGGACAGTGGTGACTTTACAGGTGGAGAAAAAATTTGATATGAGTTTAGAGAGGAGGAGTGCAAGAGGATCGATATCCCAGCACCAGTGCCAGTGATGCACAGTTCTAGGTAGAGCAACATGTGTAGGAGAATAGGTATAGCTTTGAGGAGACCATGTCAGGATATGCAACGAGTGCTGGTACAAGAATGCTGTGGATTCTCTAGGAAAGTCCAGAGAAAGTGATGCAGCAGATAAGCAGACGGGATCCTACAATTTCAGAATGGTGCAAAGAGCAAGCCAAAGTCTTAAGCGGTGGATGTGGTCATGCCAAAGGCCTCAAGGGTGCACAGCAGTTAAAGAGGATTGGTAGAGGTGATGTTTGCACAAGGGGTTGTCAGGGTGCACAGCGACAGCTAGATCATGTAGGAGGGCATTGCCAAGGGTTTGCCAAGGCTTGAAAAAACCAAGGTGGAGATTGTGAGGATTTATGATGCTTTCAAGCCTTAGAAGACCATAGGAGGAGCTAGGATATTGGCTTCGAAAAGACTAGAACAGGTGTGGTCCTAAGACTAGGACAGGAGTTATCCTAGGGTGGAGGTGGTGTTAGCCCTCCACAAGCTCAAGATCTAGGTATTGAGATATTTGAGGGGCCTGGCTGGTGCTTCGAAGATCTAGGATACAAGATGGAGTAAGAAACTAAAGTCAGAACATAAAGACTATAGAAAAAAACTTTTCTGTAGGTTAACCGACTCGGTCTGATACTGGTTTGGCTAAGTCTCAGAGGATAGGTCAAACAAAAAAGCATGTTTCAGGACTGCAGGCATGAGTCGGCTCAATCTGAAACTGAGTCGACCCAGTTCCAGGTTAGCCGACTCAGTGTTGAGACTGAGTCGACTTAATACTCGAGCAGAGTTATGCGAGGGTCTATTCGAGGCTAGGATAAAGACTTATCTTAGGGGTCTTAAGGCTTGATTTGAGAGGTCTTAAGGAGGCTAACTCATGTATGAATTAGATTTAGATCCAGAGGTTGAAAGCATGGGAAACATGGGTATACATGGGCTTGGTGAGTGCTTTTATGTATTATGTTAGCTAGGAAAGTTTTTGGTCTGCCTTAATGGCTATGTATAAATACGTAGGTTATATTAGGATTTTCATTAAAGAAGTGAATACAGATCTTTTCTCTCTCAATCTCTCTTCTCTCTTCTCTCTAGTGTTATTGCCCTAGGTTCTTGATTAAGCTCTAGAGAGAGGGGGTGCCTCTCTCAAGCCTAAGGAGGGAGGCACCCCAGCATAGGTCTAGGTGATGATCTATGTTATACTACCTCAAAGAATATTCAAGATCTCTCTAGGTCCATGCTAAAGATCAGGGGTTTCCACAATGTGGTATCGGAGCTTGGTGATGCTAGGATAATAATTGATATCAGAGCTAGGTGATGCCATGTTGATGTCACAATAATTTTTGGGTGAAAATAATTAACATGGCATGTTACATTTTAAATCGAGCCCTAATTAAACCAATATTAAAGAAAATACCTTATGAGCTTTAGAAAGGAAGAAAATCAAATATTGCATATTTTCATGATTTTAGTTGTCGATGTTTTATTTTGAACAATGGTAAAGAAAGATTGGAAAATTTTGATGCTAAATCTAATGAAGCTATCTTTCTTGGTTATTCCTCTTCTAGTAAAGCCTTTAGAATTTTTAATAAAAGAACTTTAGTAGTAGAGAAATCAATACATGTAGTATTTGATGAGACTAATGATCTTCCATCAGAAAAGAGTGAAGGTATTGATGATGTAGGTCCTTGTTAATCCCAAGGATTGATTTTGATGGTGAACAAAATATTTGAGTATATTGTTTGGACTAATGAATTGATTAAGATCATGTTTCAGGATGAATTATAGAGTATCAAATAAAAAATCTCTATAAAGTGCATTTAAGGATTATTAAGAAAACATTGAACAGTTTTGAGGAATAAATCATACTTAAAACAAGGCCTAAAAGAGATATCTCAAAATCAAAATTGAAGAGAAAATCAATTGGTCGAAGTAGAAATTTTCAGCATAAACAGGCTTCGATTCGACCCCTTATTCAGCTCGAGCTGAAATGGCATGAAAAATAAGACTGGCATTTTAGAGTTTCAGCTGGCACGATCTTGAGCAGAGGACCAAGTTGATTCGAGTTTCTCAAGTCGAGGTCGCAGAAAAATATAGAGAATGGGATTTTTGAGATACAGTGCGGCAAGGCCTCAAGCAGAGTAACGAGTCGACTTGAGCTTCAGCTTGAGCCTCAGCTCGAGGTTCTCAAGTTGAGGTCTCAAAAAAATACAGAGAACTTAATTTTTGGGATAAAGTGCAGATGGACTCGAACAGAGGGACAAGTCAACTCAAGCCTCAACTCGAGATTGAGCAGAGTAACGAGATGACTCAAGCTTCGACTTGAGCTCCAACGCTTAGTTTCTGTAGAATGTTTAAAACTGTACAGAATTATTCCAAATGACTATTTTCACTCTTCTAATAGTCAAAAATTCTTCTCTAGCCTACCAAATATAGAAAAAAAGCTACAAAACACCTGAAGGAAGTGACATGACCATTCAATCATTGAGAGGAATTAAGAGTGAAGTAAAAGAGTCCAAAAAGTCTTGAATAGAGAGCATTCAACTCCCAACTCCAAGAAACATAAAATCAAGAGATTCTTTTTAGCAAGAAGACAAGCTCAATCAGCTCAAATGCTTTCTTCAAAGAAGATTTCACAAGCTTCATCGACTTACTTGCTCATTAAAGGAGCTTTGTTTTTGTTTTTATCATGTAATCCTTACTCTCATTGTAACTTAGCTTCAATAGGATTTTGAAGCTAAGGGAAAGGCCTATCCAAGCTTGAAAATTGAATTGTAAACCAAGGGTTGGCTTAGGGTTTGGTTGTGATTGATGAGCTAATATAAAATTAACTAGATTTTGGATAGTGAGCCTTGAAAAACTATACAGCTGTAATCTTGGAGAGATTATAGTAAAATTTTCAAGTAGGTCTTGGAGAGTAGACGTAAGTGCAAGGGACACCAAACCACAATAAATTTTTTTGTGTTTGTGTTTGTCTTTTCTTATCAATTCTATTATATTTTTGCACTTTCGCATACCTGGTAGCATAAAACCACAACACACTTCAACACATTACTAGTTTTTGAAAATACCATATTACTTGTTTAAATTTTGAAAAATCCAATTCATCCCTCTTCTTGGGTTGTCTTGCTAGGCAACAAGTGGTATCAGAGCCTGGTACTCATTTTATTTAATTTAATAATCAAGAGTTAAAATCAAATGGTAATCCAAATGAGTGCATCTCTTGTCAAAGAATAATCGACCAACCATCCTCCCTTGTTCAATGGAACAAATTACACTTATTGGAATGCATGCATGCGCATTTATTTTTAAGCACTTGATTATCAACTTTGGAGAATTATAATCAAAGACCCACACACTCCCACAATCAAAGTAGAAGGTAATGATATTCCCAAATTGAAAGAGGATTGGGATGAGCATGACATGAAAATGATAGAATTGAATGCTAAGGCCATGAATGTCCTATATTGTTCACTAGACTCCAATGAATTTAATAGAATTTCTACTTGTGCTTTGGCTAAGAAGATTTGGGATAGATTAGAGATCACCCATGAGGATACCAACCAAGTGAAGGAGTCTAAAATAAATATACTTGTGCACAAATATGAATTGTTCAAAATAGAATCAAATGAATCTATTTCTAAAATATTTACTAGATTTACTGATATTATTAATGGTTTGAAAAGCTTGGATAAATCTTATACTAATAGTGAGCTTATTCGTAAAATTCTTAGGTCTCTTCCAAAGGCTTGGAAAGTGAAAGTCACCGCCATTCAAGAAGCTAAAGATCTCAACAAGCTACGTTTGGAAGAGCTTCTTGGGTCCCTAATGACTCATGAATTAAACATGAGGTAAAATATGGAGAAAGAAACCAAGAAGAAGAAGACCATAGCTCTCATGACAACTATCTTCATGTTGAGAATATGTCACAAAGCCAATCGTTAGTCGATTGATGGTTGTGCTACTTGTTGTACTTGTATATGAATTATTAAATAATAAAAATTATTTTGATATTTTTTCATCATAAATTCTATTGTCTTCTAATGAACTCCTGTATTGTGATGAAGTTCTTAGGATTATCTAGATTTGACATAGGAGAATTTGTCATTTAGTCCTTAAATTGTTCACGATCAAAAGATACGTTATTACTTAGGATGATAATATTTATCGAGTATAGGTCATTGTGTGCCATATAGGTTGGTTGTCCTCGTAACCAAGGAGTGTTGAGACACTGGTATGGCATGTAAGTGAGATATATGGGTACATCTGCACTGAACGTGACTAACTTTGGAGCTTTTTTTCTATCAAGATTAGCCCCAAAGGATATGGGTATAAGTGTCCCTTAAACCTAAGACCACCATGGTGACTTGCAAGCAACTCATAGTCAAGTACTATACTTGTCAGTGTGTAAGTCAAGATGGAATTGACCCCTCTAAGTGTTGGAGCAAGTGCATCGCTATATTTCAATTTAGCAAATCTTCGGTCGAGGAAGTCCATATGATGGATGCTAAATTTTGAAATACACTGTGGATGAATTTTAAGATTGACAGTAAACCCTAAATTATCCTTTGAGCATTAAAGTCAAGGGGATAAATTATATGGTAACCATATGCCACAGGTTCATCGATGTTGCATTGCAATTATTCGACCTATCTGAACATTGGGTATCATTGCTAGATGGTCATATCGATTAGTATAAAAAATTAGTTTCTATGCTACCGACTTAGAATTCGAACATATGGAGTCACACATAATAAGAGTTTCTATCTGATCTGATGGCTGATATTGAGTCTCGATGATCTAAGACTCGGTGGTCAAGAGTCCCACTAAATTGGGACTCTATGACCAAGAGTTCCACTAGATTGGGACTCTGAGTATCCATGTTCGGGACTCTCTGATCGAGAGTCTCGATGACTTGGAACTCTATGGTCAAGAGTCCCACTGGACTGAAACTCTATAACCAAGAATTCTAGTGGACTAAAACTCTGAGTCCTACTCATTCGAGACTCTCTAGTCAAGAGTCCTACTGGTCTAGGACTCTATGATCATGAGTTCGATTCATTTGGGACACTGGGTTCAAGAGTCCCACTGGTTTGGGACTCTTCAAGAGTTTCATGTTGATGGAACTCTATTGTCTAGACACCCACCCAATTGGGACTCTATATTTATTGAAGAATTAATTAGCAATTTGATTATTGATTAGCTCAATTTGATTGAGCGATGGGGATTTGATCAAGTTTGATCAAATTGAATTCGATTGGATTTGACCCGATCGGATCATGAGATGACCTAATTGCTAAGGGACATTCGATCCTGATTTGATCAGGATCTAGACCTAATTAATTTTTAATTTAATTAGTATTTTATTTGTTTGGGATAAGCCTAATTTGGTTGGGTTTAATCCGATCTAATTGATTTAAATTAATGGGTTTGGTTGAAACCAATTTGGACCAAGTCAAATAAGATTTGAATTCAAACTCTCCCTAGTGCCCACCATATTTGACATTTCCACGTTGACCCATGCCCTCCTTTGATTTTTGCATGAGATTTCTTATGCAAAAATGAATGTGCACCATTCCTTTCTTCTGCCTTTGACCTGGTCCAAGGGTTGGACCAATTCAAACTAAGTTGAATTTTGAATTTAACTTGGTTGGTTTGAAATTTGAAAAACCTAATCTCTTCCTTATCTATTCTCCATGCCTACCTATCTTTTGTCTCACACTTTTTTGGCAATTTCAGATTGAGGGAGAGTAGAAGGAGAGTCCTTCTACTCATCACCTTCTTGGATGTGGCGTTGGAAAAGGATAAGACCCTAATGGAATTCAAATACTAGAAGTTGGTTGAAACTAGTTCAACCAACCTTAACCTATCCACTCCATATGAAATTTTCACTTATTTTTCATGCAATAAATTATGAGAATTTTTGTGCATGAAGCCTAAGGGGTTATATTTTCATGGTAAAACTTTGAAAGCAATTGGGCATTGGTTTTGGGCAAAGAAAAATTCTAGAGTGAAGATGAGCAGAGTCCTATAGCACTTTATTTTTTCTTCATGCCTCTATTCTCTTCTGATTTTCGTATCTAAGGACACCCAATTTTTAGTTATGATCTAAATAAGGTTTATAAATTTGAAAGTCATATTTCCATAAAAACTTGTTTCATGAAAAAACTCCACGTAGAGGGCGTGAGAGGGTTTTCAGTGCGTCAGGATTTTTGGGCCGAGCGAAATCCAAGACTTGAGAATCTAGGTTCAGGTGGAGAGATCGAGTGCTGTGAGCATCGGATCGCCACCAAATTTGAAACACCACTTCATCATCCTCTAAAGCATATGTTTTGATTTTCTAGAATATCTAGAAGATCAAAAAAAAGATAATCAATTGGATCGATCACGATCAGCCATTGAAGGCCACAACAAGGAGCTAGCATTCTAGTAGGGCTGATCGGGACCAAGAGCTCCGTATGGACCTACCATAGAGACCAGATATGTGTGCAACTATGGTGCAACACTAGAGCATTATCTGGTGGATTTAGATTATGGTGATCAACTATCCATAAAAAGGTATTATGTTCTGAATAGATAGATGTAGTAAAGAGTTTGCTGTATGGTTTTATTTTCAGATCTATATGAATGCATGCATATTGTATTTAGATCCTTAGTATAGAGCATAATATTTTGATATGTTCAATAATTAATTAATTTAATTAATTAATATTCTACTATATTTTAGCTATTTTCAAAAAAAATTTTGAAAGTAGTACTGCAAATCCTACACTGCTTCCTTCAAATGGTATCATAGCGAGGTTGGCTAAACATGATATGCTTGCATATTTTAGATGGATAATTTAGATTTGATCTAAACGTTAATCTAATAATCTAATTATTTAGATCTAAAAATTAATATCAAGATCTCACGGACTGTAGGTTGTCCTGCTGTAGGGTTTACCCCCTACAGTGAAAAGGTTGTCCTGATAAGTTGCTAATATAAATCATTAATCATAAAAGCTTAGATTTAATTTAATATTTTTATGATCTGATTATATTAGGCTTTAATCTAATTTTTGATCATGAATGCATAATTAGATAAAGTTTGATTCATGATTTAGTATTATGTAATGTACATAGTTTCAGATTAAACTCTACAACTAGTATTATTTGTGAATTGAGCCGATTCAATTTCAAAGTGAGTCGACTCAATTGGTGAATAATACTAAGTTGTAAAGAATCTTTCAAAAATTTAAAAAATATTTTTGAAATGCTGAACCCTGACCCACAGCCCATAAATTTAATTAAAAATTAAGTATAATGATTTAGTGTCTAGAATTATGAATTAAGACTCTAAGTCATTAATCATAAAACATGGATTATTGGGTTAGTTGAATTAGATCCATAAATTAGGTTAGACTTAAGGTTAGTTAAAGAGTGGACTAAATTAGAGTAATTGATCAAATCTAATTAAACATTAATTTAGATTAGGTCAAGAACTCTATAGACTCAATTACAATAGTTGTAGTTGATCAAGTCCATACCTTTAATGAGAACCAAATGGACTTGATTCATGGCTACGCGGTCGAATCCAAAATTACTAGATTGATCAAATTAAAATTAATAAATCGGATGGTGTCTAAGATAAGTTTGGCAATTTGATCAGTGGTTTTTAATTGGGAGCTACTCACACTGATTCGATTTTTGATAAGTTAATGGCATATTCCTTCCACTGATCTCACTTACCTAACCATCCTGGTAAGTTAGGTTTTGATTAGATCACTTGATGATTTGGGCTCACCCATGTCAATTAGGTAAATCAGTCTGACTGATTTAGGTGCTCCTAATGCCAACTTAGATTAGATCCCTTTTTATCTGACTTGGTGAAGTCAGTGGAAGGATCGAAATTGACTTGCTTTTCTTAAATATATTAACTAAATCCTCTAAAATTATTAGGTTCTTAAAAATAAAATAGTTATATAGATAATTAAATCATAGCCTTCCATTAAGTTGAGTGATAATGGGTTCATTAATTTGATAATCACTAGAGGCCCAAAGGCTTGGTGCTTATTGACTAATGAAATTATCATTCATAAAATGATGATTTAGTTAAGTTTTTCTGATAGTGGTTGCGTTAGCTGACCAAAGTCGGGCCTGATCACTTATTGGTTAGATAAGACCAAATGTGGTCATGTTAATGGTTGGACCTAACCAAACTTTTTCAGTGGAGGCCAAAGCCTACTAACTAGGTCTCTGAGGCAAAATTGATATTACTAGAAATTATTTAGAGAAATAATTGATTTTGAACCTACCTATAGGTGCATATGGATTGACAAACCAAAGTTGGGCTTGTGTGTAGTCTTTATGGATTCTAGTACTCACTAAGAAATTAAAGTAATTCCTCGAATTGGAGGTAGAGGCTATCAATTCGTATAAAATAGTGGAAGAACCTTTAGACTAAAGTTCAAGTTTTTAAGATAATTGATTCATATACTAATTAGATTTGGTTTTTCTTATTATGTAGAAATGGCCACTAACCTATCGTTCCGATCATTATTAGATGGTGATAAATTAATGGGATCCAACTACGATAGCTAGTATTGTAAATTGAAAATTGTCCTAGAGCATGAGCGAATTCTTTATGTCGTAATGGATCCTGCACCTGAGGAGCTAGCTCTGAATGCTAGGGGAGCGATCCGAGATACTTATCAGAAGTAGCTCAATGACCGCACCACCATTCGATGTATAATGCTGACAGTAATGAACGATGAGTTTAGCTGTAGGTTTGAAAATGTCCAACCATAGGAGATGCTTCAAATATTGAATGACTCCTTTTGCATGCCTGACGATGTTAAAAAGTACAAAACAAGTTGTGTTATTTTCAATATTTGGATGAGGGATGGGGCCTCAGTCATTGATCATGTATTATACATGATTGAGATGATCGATAACCTTAGCAAGCTGGGCTTTCTTCTGCACGAGCAGCTCGGTAAGGATGTGATCCTTAATTCCTTACCCAAGTCCTTCCTCCCCTTTCTAACTCATTTCAGAATGATAAAGCTTGCAGTCAACTACCATGGCTTGTTGGGGTTGCTACAAAACTTTAAGAAGGATCACCAACTCCAGAAGGAGATAGTGAATGAGTGGGAGGGTCTTCTTCTAGTCATCGATCCTTTAAGAAAGGAAAGAAGAATAAGAAGATGCAGCCAAATACCAGGATGACTACACAGGGTCGGACCAAGAAGCGCAAGCCCGACTAGAGCCTAGAGGAGTGCTTCTTCTTCAAGAAGCAGGGGCATTGAAAGAGGAACTATCCTCTATACATTGCCTCCTTGGACTTGAACAGGTCGAGGAGGAAGCAAGTGGTTGCTGGGCAAGGTAATTATATGATAACACCTTGTAATTTTATCTTATTTGATTCTACTGCCTAGGTATTAGATACTAGAAGCCCTTATCATATTTGTAATTCTATGCGGGGCTTACAGGTTAGTAGGAGATTTGATCAAGGCAAGAGATTCCTAAATGTTGGAGATGGAAGACAAGTTCCAATTCTAGCTTTAGGAATCATGAATCTTATAATTAATTCAAATAAAGTTATTCTTAATGAATATCATTTTTGTCCAACTTTCTTATTGAATGTCATTTCTGTAGGCCTTTTGGCCATGAATGGTTTTGAAATATTAATAAAAAAAATTTATAATATCATTTTGAATGATGTTACAATTTTTATTGGGCAATTAAATAACAAAATTTATTTACTTTCTATGCCTATTGGTTCAATCCTTCGGTAAATATCCTAGAATTAGTGATGTATTTGATATATACCTTTGGCACTATAGGCTAGGTCATATCAATAAGAATAGAATTAATAGGTTAACTCAAGAAGAAATTTTTGAGGTTAGTGATTGTGAATCACTTTCAACCTATGAGTTCTATCTTCTTGGTAAGATGACCAAGTCACCTTTTGCTGAAAAAGATGAACGAGCCACTAAACTCCTAAGTCTAGTACATTTGAATGTATGTTGACCCATAAGCTCAAGTGCCAGAGGTGGATACTTCTACTTCATAACCTTCATAGATGACCTATCGAGATAGGGGTACATCTATTTAATGAAGCATAAGTCAGAGTCGTTTGAAATGTTCAAACTATTTCGAAATGAGGTAGAAAAGCAAACTGGGAAGAGTATTAAAACTCTTCGATCTGACCAAGGGGGTGAATATCTTTCCAATGAGTTTCTGACATATCTTGGAGAGAATGGGATTCTCTCCCAATGGACCCCTCGTAGAATACCATAACATAATGGTGTGACTGAAAGAAGAAATCGGACCCTGTTGGACATGGTTCGATCCATGATGGGGTTTGCTGATTTGCCGATCTTCCTATGGGGATATGCACTCGATTCAACTTGTTACATTCTAAATAATGTTTTGAGTAAATCTATTACCATATTGGATATGGACGGGGCGTAAGCCAGTGCTTTCACATCTTAGGGTTTGCGGGTGTCCAGCTTATGTCAAATGTTTAATAACAGATATGCTTGGATCTTGGTCTGATAAGTATAGTTTTATAGGTTACCTAAAAGAAACCAAAGGGTACTACTTCTACCTTGCTGATGAGCAAAAAATATTTGTCAGCCTTAAGACAGTCTTTTTAGAAAAGGAGTTCCTTGGTGAAGGAACTAATGCCTCTAAGGTTGAACTTGATGAAATACGATAGGTGAAAGAATAGACACAAGTTGTTGAACCTGAGCCGATCTAATTAGATCAAATTCAGAACCCATTGTAGATGCACCCTTAAGACGATCTGGTAGAGTACTGATGCATGCTAATCTATAGCTATGGCAAGTGCACCAGTCGATCAAGTAATAAAGTGAATGAGTAGAGTATCATTCCTAGAGGATTGGAAAATAAGTATTGAAAAGCTCTTTCCTATGCTTTATTTAGAAGACTGATTTATGAGAATAAGAAATTAAAGAATAAAATAAAAAAATAATTAAAAATTTTTAAGAAAATAGAGAGAGTGTAATTATTAGGGTTTTAAACTTAAGAGCAATGGGTTACTAAGGCAATCGGTTCACCAACTCAGTCAGTACAATATTCAGATTATTAGATTAATTTTATTTCATGTGATGGTGGAGTCTCCTAATTTATTCACTACCCTTTGGTCCAGGCATAGCAAAACTATCAATATTTATTAATTACCCTTTGGTCCAGGTGTAATTTAAATAAATATTAATGCATTAAGTTTTGTGAAATCCTCTAATTAAAATATGCTGCATCCAAAGCGCACTAAAATTCCGCATGCATATGAATTCTAATTTGATTCATAATACAAGGTATATAATCAAGAAGCAATAACATAGATGTACTTGGTCCGTAACATCTATGTTCATCAGATCAATTAGAAGATGGCCAGTAATCTAAAAGCATTAAGATCAGATTTATATACTTCCTCATGAATAAAATTTAAAATTAAAAATAAATCATACTGAATATTGCATCAAAAGAGTGGCTACACCTTAGTCTTAGTAAAAGAAAATTTAGTTCATGATAACAAGTTCAAAAACAGCAAATAAAATAAAAAGCATAGAAAAATTAGACTATTTGATTGCTGAAATTGATTGTCCGTTGCTCTTGGTGTGGAGAACTTGGTGAAGAAGAAGACGCTCTTTGATCGATGTGTTGATTGTCGAAAGAAATCAAAAATCCTTTTCTTTCTCTCACAAATCTCTCTTCTCTTTCTACCTCTCTCCTCTCTTTCTCTTTTCTTTTTTTTTTATTTCTCTGACTCTCTCCCTTTTTCTCTTTTTCTCTCTAACTTCTCCCTTTTTCTTCTCTTACTTCTCTTTTTATTCTACGGCAATAGCAGATTTTATAGCCAAAAGATCGATTTTTCCTTTGAAAATTAGGTTTAAGACTCCCACAACAACTCAAATTAGGATCTGGATGATTCTGACCATTAGATGTTGATCAAACGGTCCAAAAATTACTTAAAAATCCTTTAAAACATCCTAGATCAAGTCGAATTTCATGCCAGCCATTGGATAAAGTGTTAGATTGAATATGGGCCATTCGATCACGCACAAAGAAGGCTTTTGACCTTTAGTTTAATGTCGGGATGAATCTCAGCCATTGGATCTCGATCGGGAGCTGTGGATGCCGTTCGTCAGCGTATTCTTTTTAACCGTCCGATCAAGTCTCAGTGAAAGGCGCCCGTTGGATTAGACAAAATTTTCAAATTGCCCTTTGTAGACCATGTGCGAGCCCGATGTTGCATGGACCGCCGCGTTCTTCAGCTAATCATAGCGCGCTTCTTGTAAAATTTCCGAAATGCCCTCAAGTCGGTCCACCATGCACCGTGAAAAATGCTGACATCATCCTATCGTCTGCACTACATCGACGGGTCGATCTACTGATGCGGTCGAGCTGGACGGTCTGCTGAGCCAATTTTTTGAACCGGTTGGAACCGAACCGGGTTTTTTTTTTTTGAAAATTCAATTTCAGGCTCATTTGAAGTCTATTTTGCTTGAAATTTATTTCATCTAAATCAGAAAAATAAGATCTTCACATTGGTGGCCTTCTTTCCTCCATAAAATTAATAAAAATATCAATTTTTAAAAAAATAAATTAATTTATTTTATAATTTAATACTTTTATTAGTATATTTTTACCACTTATCACACCCTCCCAACTTAGTCATTGCTAGTCCCTTAGTAATGTTTTATTTAATACCATATTTCAATAAGATTATCCATCACAAAGATAAAATCTAGGACTAAAGATCAAAAAGTTTAGAAAATACTGCTAACTAAGCATTGAGCTTCAGAAGCAAATTTTTCAGTCAATACAATTAAAAACTTTCTTAGAGTACATCAAAGATCTATAGCACTTGTGTTCGTGATGACTAACTTTAGCATTTCAGTATTAAATTAAAAGAACAAAAGTATCCTCTCTTATCACCTATTTTGATCAATTTTCTATACATTCTCAATTTTATACTCATGAATTAAGGTAGCTTTCACACTGCCTTCCTTTTTTTTTTTTTTTTTACTGTGCTGAGCATCCTGGCCTTCCCTTCACCATTTTACGTGAATTTTCACACTTGACCTAGGTGCAGAGATCCAGTTACTAGGCTTTGGGCAATCCACATATACTCTATCTTTTGCACTTTATTTTTAGGCAGGTAGCTCTTTCCTTAAATTCAAGTTTTTTTGATTAGAATGTATATTAATTACCAATTTTCAGTGATAATTGAATCCTCAGTTGGTCCTTATAATCAATAGCCTACTTTGCCTTGTTAGTGTGCATGTGCAATTAGAAGTGCTAATAGTCTTTTAATGATCCTAAGTAGGCTGCTAAAAGTCGACCAACTAATCTACTTCTTTAACTCATTACATTCATTAGCAAATAATTCTATCTTTTATCACTTATCCAGTTTATCTTGCTCAAGATTTTCTTCTTGACACATAATTTTTTTTTTTAATTTTATATATATATATATATTAATCCCCTAACTTATTCTACATTGTCTTAAAGGAGAAAGAAAAATAAAGGGTGCAATAAAGGAAAGGAAGGAATACACCTGATTTGGTTCAGTCTGGTTCTTTGGAGCTTTGAAATTTTACTTGAGCTCTCATTGATTTTTCTCTACAAAATTGAAAATACACATCAGAGCAGTAAAAGAGCAATAATAAATTACTAAAAGAAAAATTGATCAAAACTAAAAAGAAAAGAAACAACCTATCTAGTAGTTCTAATTTATAGTCTTCAGCTTGACTTTCTTTGAGTTCTAAAGTGGATCAATCTTGTGCCACTTCAATTGAAATACTTTCATGTTTGATCGAGTCTTCTTTTAATTGGACATTGCTAGCTTTCATAGTCTCAAACCTATTTTCTATAGAATTCTCATATACTGAATTATCAATAATATCGATTAGAAAATAAGTTTGATTATCATCAGGATGTTTAGTATCTTTGAAAATATTAAAAGTAACTTGTTCATCTTGGACTCTAAGAATTAATTTTCCTTGTTGAACATCTATTAAAGCACCTCCAGTAGCTAAAAAGGGTCTCCCTAAAATAAGGGGTACATCATAATCTTCTTCCATATCAAGAAAAATAAAATCAATAGAGAAAATAAATTTGTTTACCTTTACCAAGACATCCTCTACTATACCTCTTGGATATTTAATGGATCTGTTGGCTAATTGAAGAGTAATAGTGGTTGGCTTTGGTTCTCCTAGACCCAGCTTCCTGAAAATAGAAAAAGGCATGAGATTAATACTTGCTCCTAAATCACATAAAACTTTATTAAAACTATAATCACCAATAATGCAGGGGATAGTAAAACTTCCTGGATCTTTTAGCTTCTGTGGTAATTTATTTTGAAGTATTGCTGAGCATTCTTCATTCAAATTTATTCTCTCATGCTCCTTCAGCTTTTTCTTATTTGTTAGGATTTCTTTGAGAAACTTGGCATACCTGGGCATTTGAGTGATAGCATCTACAAAAGGAATATTAATATGTAAATTCTTTAAAATTTTGAAAAAGTTAGAAAATTTCTTATTTGGATGCTGTATTTGTCTCTCTGGGAATGATAGTGGCAGCACGTAGGGCTTTACATTTGGATCAGCTAACCATATACCTGGAGACCATCCATCTGCTGGTTGTTTTGGTGGCTGACGAATTTTAGTTGATGATTCCTTATTTGTAGTTGGCTCTTCAGTCTCTTTCTTTTGATGTGGCTCCTCCAACTTTGTACCACTTCTTAGGGTGATAGCATTGACTTGCTCCCTTGGATTGGTCTCCATGTTGCTAGGCAAGGATCCCTGAGGTCTCTCGGAGATTATTTTAGCCATTTGACCTATTTGCATCTCCAAGTTTCGAATTGCTGCTGTTTGGTCCTGCCTAAGTTTGGCTTCCAAATTTTTTATAGTTGCTTCTTGATTTTGCATAAATTTGACCATCAGCTCTTCCATGTTGGATTTCTTTTCAGGTACTTGAAACCTTGGGGGTGGCTGTTGTGCTGCATTTTGATTACTCCATGAGAAATTTGGGTGCTGCCTCCACCCTTGATTGTATGTGTTGGAGTAGGGATTGTTTTATTGCGGCTTGAAAAAATTATCAATATAATTAGCTATATCAGTTGTTTTAGCAAAAGGATTACCTATCTGACAATTGCCCGTATCGTGTCCTCCTTCACATCGGTCACAAGTAATGCTCTAAACATGCATAGCTATTCCCTTCAAGTTGTTGACTTCAGCTCTAAGGGCTGCAATTTCAGCTAGTAAGGTTGGCACGCAATCTACTCCTTACATAGCTGCTAGTCTTTTTGGCATCATGCATTCTGTCTGCCACTGATAGCTATTTGATGCCATCTCATTGATCAGATTGAAGGCTTCTTCCTTTGGTTTTTCGATTAATGGTTCCTCCTACTACTGCATCAATCATAGAATGATTAGTAGGAGATAAACCATTATAGAAAGTTTGTACCTGAAGCCATACGGATAGTTGATGATATGGACATCTCCTCAGCAATTCCTTGAAATGCTCCCAAGCCTCATATAGTGTCTCCATGTCCATCTGCATAAAAGAAGTGATATCGTTGCGCATCTTGGCAGTCTTGGAAGGTGGAAAGTACTTGGCTAAGAATTTTTGGACTAAAACATTCCAAGTTGTGATAGAACCTACAGGAAGAGAATGAAGCCAACTATTAGCTTTGTCTCGTAAAGAGAAAGGAAATAACCTTAATCTAATAGCATCATCCGACACCCCATTAATTTTAAAAGTATCGCAAAGTTCAAAAAAATTAGAAATTTGGGCATTCGGATCATCATGCACGTATCCACTGAATTGGATAGTTGATTGAATCATCTGGATCATCGTCGGTTTTATTTCAAAGTTGTTTGCTCGTACAGGCGGTCTCCTGATGCTCGAAGCTGCATCGGCTATAGATGGTGTGATGTAATCATTTAATGGATGATGTACTGGTCGAATAGCTTCATGCTGTCCTTCGGTCGTCATATCCAATCTTAGATTGATGTCGTTAGGATCTCTAGCTGCCATGTTTCTTTCTTGTTGTAGTCTTCTAATGGTCCTTTCAATTTCTGGATCTAAAGGTAGTAAGTTACTATGTCCAGTACATGTCATGCACTGAACAAATTTTTTTTAAAAAAAATAAATAAATATAAAAAAATTAAAAATAAATTTCTAAAGTAAAGCTAGGATCAAAATTTTAATATTATTTTAGACACAATCTTGGGCAACGGCGCCAAAAACTTGATGCGTGCTAATCTATAGCTATGGCAAGTGCACCAATCGATCAAGTAATAAAGTGAATGAGTAGAGTATCATCCCTAGAGGATTGAAAAATAAGTATTGAAAAGCTCTTTCCTATGCTTTATTTAGAAGACCGATTTATGAGAATAAGAAATTAAAGAATAAAATAAAAAAATAATTAAAAATTTTTAAGAAAATAGAGAGTGTAATTATTAGGGTTTTAAACTTAAGAGCAATGGGTTACTAAGGCAATCGGTTCACCAACTCAGTCAATACAATATTCAGATTATTAGATTAATTTTATTTCATGTGATGGTAGAGTCTCCTAATTTATTCACTACCCTTTGGTCCAGGCGTAGCAAAACTATCAATATTTATTAATTATCCTTTGGTCTAGGTGTAATTTAAATAAATATTAATGCATTAAGTTTTGTAAAATTCTCTAATTAAAATACGCTGCATCCAAAGCGCACTAAAATTTCCACATGCATATGAATTCTAATTTGATTCATAATACAAGGTATATAATCAAGAAGCACTAACATAGATGTACTTGGTCTGTAACATCTATGTTTATCAGATCAATTAGAAGATGGTCAGTAATCTAAAAGCATTAAGATCAGATTTATATACTCCTCATGAATAAAATTTAAAATTAAAAATAAATTATACTGAATATTACATCAAAAGAGTGGCTACACCTTAGCCTTAGTAAAAGAAAATTTAGTTCATGATAACAAGTTCAAAAATAGTAAATAAAATAAAAAGCATAGAGAAATTAGACTGTTTGATTGCTGAAATTGATTGTTCGTTACTCTTGATGTGGAGAACTTGGTGAAGAAGAAGATGCTCCTTAATCGATGTCTTGATTGTCGAAAGAAATCAAAAACCCTTTTTTTCTCTCACAAATCTCTCTTCTCTTTCTACCTTTCTCCTCTCTTTCTCTTTTCTTTTTTTCTTTTTATTTCTCTAACTTTCTCCCTTTTTCTCTTTTTCTCTCTAACTTCTCTCTTTTTCTTCTCTTACTTCTCATTTTATTCTATGGCAATAGCAGATTTTATAGCCCAAAGATCAATTTTTCTTTTGAAATTAGGTTTAAGACTCCCACAACAACTCAAATTAGGATCTAGATGATTCTGACCATTAGATGTTGATCAAACGGTCCAAAAATCACTTTAAAATCCTTTAAAACATCCCAGATCAAGTCAAATTTTAATGCCAGCCATTGGATCAAGCGTTAGATTGAATCTGGACCGTCCGATCATGCACAAAGAAGGCTTCTGATCTTTAGTTTAACGTCGGAATGAATCTCAGCCATTGGATCTCGATCGGGAGCTGCGGATGCCGTTCGTCAGCGCATTCTTTTTGATCGTTCGATCAAGTCTCAGTGAAAGGCGCCCGTTGGATCAGACAAAATTCATAAATTGCCCTCTATAGACCATGCATGAGCCTGGTGTTGCATGGACTGCCGCATTCTTCAGCCAATCAGAGCGCGCTTCTTCATATAAAATTTCCAAAATGCCCTCAAGTCGGTCCACCGTGTGCTGCAAAAAATGCTGATGTCATCCTGACGTCAACGCTGTGTCGGTGGGTTGGTCTGCTGATGTGATCAAGCTGGGCGGTCTACGAAGCCGATTTTCTGAACTGGTTTGAACCAAACTGAATTTTTTTTTTTAAAATTCAATTTCGGGCTCGTTTGAAGTCCGTTTTGTCTGAAATTTATGTCTGAAATTTATTTCAGCTGAATCAGAAAAATAAGATCTTCACATTGATGGCTTTCTTTCCTACATAAGATTAATAAAAATATCAATTTCTAAAGAAATAAATTAATTTATTTTATAATTTAATACTTTTATTAGTATATTTTTACCACTTATCAAGTACCATGTCAACCAGATAGATACTATGATTTTTTAGTCTGGGATGGGGATCCTATCAAACTCGATGAGAATAATCAGGACTCGATCACCTATATGGATGCAATGTAGAGATCCAACTTTGAGAAATGGCTTGAGGCCATGAAATCCAAAATGGAATCCATGAAGGTCAATGATGTATGGACATTGGTTGACCCACCAGAAGGGATAAAATCCATAGGATGTAAGTGGATCTTCAAAAGAAAAAGGGGCGTAGATGGAAAGATGGAGATCTATAAAGCCCGTCTAGTTGCCAAGGAGTATCGTCAACATTATGGTATTGACTATGATGAGATATTTTCTCCTATGGCAATGCTCAAATCCATTCGGTTTATGCTTGCTATCGCTGCCCATCTAGATTATGAAATTTAGCAGATAGATGTAAAAATGGCTTTCTTAAATGGAGAGCTGGATGAAGAGGTGTATTTGATACAGCCTAAAAGATTCACATCCATAGATGAGTCTAAGATGTGTGAGCTTCAAAGATCCATTTAATGACTAAAGTGGGCATCTCAAAGCTGGAACATATGATTTAATAGAACAATCAAAACGTATGGCTTTTTTAAGAACAAAGAGGAGCCCTGCATATACAAGTGAGCTAATGGTTCAGCAATTGTATTCCTAGTATTGTATGTGGATGACATTCTTTTAATCGAAAATGATGTCCCTGCATTGCAAGGAATAAAGATTTGACTATCATCATAGTTCTCCATGAAAGATCTGGAAGAAGCTTCCTACATCCTAGGGATGAAGATCTATAGAGATAGATCTAAAAAGTTGCTTGGATTATTTCAGTCTACATACATTGATACTGTACTAAAATGGTTCAACAAGAAGAATTCCAAGAAAGGTTATCTACCAATAGGCTATGGAATTTCTCTTTCAAAGAGGAATTATCTGACAACACCTCTACAAAGAGAGCGTATGAGTAGAATATCATATGCTTCAGTAGATGGTTCTATCATGTATGCCATGACATATACACGATCAAATGTGGTATGCTCACTAGGGGTAATGAGTAGATACCAATCTAATCCAGGAGAGAACCACTGGAAGATTGTTAAAATCATCCTGAAGTATTTAAGAAATACTAAGGATCAGTGGCTTGTATATGATGAATCAGACTTGAAACTGGTGGGGTTCATAGACTCTAATTTTTAGTCTGATCAAGATGATAGTAAGAGCATGTCGAGATATATATTCATCCTTAATGGTAGAGCCATCTGCTGGAAGAGTTCCAAACAGCACACTATGGCTGATTCAATTTGTGAGGTAGAGTATATCGTTGCATCAGATACTGCCAAAGAAGCAGTGTGGCTGAGGAAATTCATCATCAAGCTTGGAGTAGCACCCTCCTTGATGGTTCAGTTCTGCTTTATTGCGATAGCTCTGAAGCCATTGCTCAGATGAAGGAACCTAAGGCACACCAGCGAACGAAGCATATTCTGCGCCGCTTCCACCTTATTCGAGAAACTATGGATCGAGGTGATGTCGATCTTCAAAAGATCGATGGAAAGGAGAACCTAGCCGATCCATTCACTAAAGCTATTATGGTGAAAGAGTTCAACGACTTTAAGTCGAAGATAGGTATTAGATACTGTACCAATTGACTTTAGTCCAAGTGAAAGATTGTTGGAATTATGTCCTAAAGCCAATCATCAACCTATTAATGATTGTGCTACTTGTTGTACTTGTATATGAATTATTAAATAATAAAAATTATTTTAGCATTTTTTCATCATAAATTCTATTATCTTCGAATGAACTTCTGTGTTGTGATGAAGTTCTTAGAACTATCTAGATTTGATAATGAAGGGTTTGTCATTTAGTCCTTAAATTATTCACAACCAAAAGATATGTTGTTACTTAGGACGATAATGTTTATCGAGTATAGACCATTGTGTGTCATATAGGTTGGTTGTCCTCGTAACCAAGGAGTATTGAGACACTGGTATGGTATGCAAGTGAGATGTATGGATATATCTGTACTGAACATGACCAACTTTGGAGCTTTTCTTTTGTTAAGATTAGCCCCAAAGGATATGGATATAAGTATCCCTTAGACCTGAGACTGCCATGGTTACTTGCAAGCAACTCACTATACTTAGGTACCGAACTTTCTGAATTTCTAATTCAATGATGGAAGGCTACTAGGTGCAGTCAAGTACTTGGCTTGTCGGTGTATGAGTCAAGATGGGATTGACCCCTTCAAGTGCTGGAGCAAGTGTATCGCTGTATTTTAATTTAGCAAATCCTCGGTTGGGGTAGTCCATATGATGGATGCTAAATTTTGAAATACACTATGGATGAATTTTAGGATTGATAGTAAATCCTAAATCATCCTTTAAGCATAGAGGTCAAGGGGATGAATTATACGACAACCATATGCCACAGGTTCATCAATATCGCATTACAATTATTCAATCTATCCAAATATCGGGTACCATTGCTAGATGGTCACATCAAATGGTACAGAAAATTAATTTCTATGCTATCGACTTAGGATTCGAACCTATGGGTTCACACACAATAGAAGTTTCTACCTGATTTGATGGCTGATATTGAGTCTCGATGATCTAAGACTCGATGGTCAAGAGTCTCACTAGACTGAAACTCTATGTCCAAGAGTGACACTGGACTGAAACTCTGAGTCCTTCATGTTCAGAACTCTCTGATCGAGAGTCTCGATGACTTGGGACTCTATGGTCAAAAGTTCCACTAGACTAGAATTCTGTGACCAAGAGTCCTAGTACTATGACTCTGAGTCCTACTCATTCGAGACTCTCTGATCAAGAGTTCCACTGGTCTGAAACTCTATGATCATGAGTTCAATTCATTTGGGATACTGGGTTCAAGAGTCCCACTAGTTTGGAACTCTTCAGGATTTTCATGTTGATGGGACTCTATTACCTAGACACCCACCCAATTGGGACACTATATTTATTGAAGGATTAATTAGTAATTTGATTATTGATTAGCTTAATTTGATTGAGCGATGGAGATTTCATCAAATTTGATCGAATTAGATTCGATTGGATTTGAACCAATTAGGTCATGAGATGACCTAATCGCTAAGAAAGATTCGATCCTGATTTGATCAGGATCTGGACCTAATTAATTTTTAATTTGATTAAAATTTTATTGATTTAGATTAAGCCTAATTTTGTTGTGTTTAACCTGGTCTAATTGATTTAAATTAATCAGTTTGGTTGAAATCAATTTGGACCAAGTCAAATAAGATTTGAATTCAAACTCTCCCTAGCGCCCACCGTATTTGACTTCTCCAACTTGACCCACGCCCTCCTCTGATTTTTGCATGAGATTTCTCATATAGAAATGAATGTGTGCCCTTCCTCTCTTCTGCCCTTGACCTGGTCCAAGGATTGGACTAGTTCAAAGTAAGTTGAATTTTGAATTCCACTTGGTTGGTTTGAAATTTGAAAAATCTAATTTCTTCCTTATCTATTTTCCATGCTAACCTATCTTTTGTTGCATATTTTTTTGGTGATTTCTGATTAAGGGTGAGCAGAAGGAGAGTCCTTCTGCTCATCACCCTCTTGGATGAGGCATTGGAAAAGGATAAGATCCCATTTGAATTCAAATACTAGAAGTTGGTTGAAACTAGTTCAACCAATCTTAACCTATCCACTCCACACGAAATTTCTACTTATTTTTCATGCAATAAATTATGAGAATTTTTGTGCATGAAGCTAAGGGGATATCTTTTTGTGGTAAAAATTTGAAAGCAATTAGACATTGGTTTTGGACAAAAAGAATCCTGGAGTGAAGGTGAGCAGAGTCCTATTGCACTTTATTTTTCCTTCATGCCTCTATTTTCTTTGGATTTTTGTATCTAAGGACACCTAATTTTTAGATATGATCTAAATAGGATTTATAGATTCAAAAGTCATCTTTCCATAAAAACTTATTTCATGGAGAAACTCCACACATAGAGGGTGTGAGAGGGTTTTTAGTGCATTAGGATTTTTGGACTGAGCGAAACCCAAGACTTAGGAATCTAGGTTGGGGTGGAGAGATCGAGTGCTATGAGCATCGGATCACCACCAAATTTGAAATACCACTTCATCATCCTCTAAAGCACATGTTTGGATTTTCTAAAGTATCTAAGAGATCAAAAAGATGGTGATCGATTGGATTGATTATGATTAGCCATTGAAGAATCCGACGAGGAGCTAGCACTCCAATGGGGCTGATCGGGATCAGAAGCTCCATGTCGATCTACCATAGAGGCCGTACACGTGTGCAACTGTGGTATGATACCAGAGCATTATTCGATGGATTTAGATTATGGTGATCAGCTATCTGCAAAAAGATATTGTATTCTAAATAGATAGATGTAGTAAAGACTTTGCTGCATAGTTTTATATTCATATCTATATGAATGTTTGCATATTGTGTTTAGATCCTTAGTGTAAGGCTTAATATTTTGATATGATCCATAATTAATTAATTTGATTAATTAATATTTCATTGTATTTTAGCTATTTTTGAAAAAAAAATTGAAAGTAGTACTACAAACCCTGCACTGCTTTCTTTACTCCAAGGATGATAAAAGTAAAGAATCCGATGAAGAGAAGGAAGAAGAAGACTTGGCCTTAATTGCAAGAAAGTTTAAAAGGTTTATGAGAAAGAAGAAGCAAAGATTCAAAAATAAGACCTTCAAGGGTGAGCCAAGCAAGGAAAAGAAGAAAGAGAAAAAGAAGGAGCTACCCATTTGCTTTAAGTGCAAGAAATTAGGCCATTTTAGAATGGACTACCCTCTTCTCAAGAAACCATCCAAAAGTTCAAGAAGATGGCAATGATGGCTACTTAGAGTGATAGTGAGGACTCTAATTCCAAGAAAGAATCACAAGAAGTGGCCAACCTTTGCTTAACGGCACATCATGAGGAGTTAAATGCTGAAAACCTTTTAAATTATATTTGATGAATTACAAGATGCTTTCACTAAACTTATGACTGAATTTAGAAAAGTTATCTTAAAAAATAGAGATTTGAAAAAATAAAATTTTGAACTCTTTCATGAAAGGGAAACGATTTTTGAAAAACTAAATTTGGTAACTCAAGAAACCCAAAAATTAAATGATGAATTAGTAAAGTCAAATCATTTGTAGAGAAATTTACTTATAGTTTCAAAAAATTGAATATGCTACTAAATAAATAAAAAGCTATTTTTAATAAGGCTGGATTAGGATTCAAACCACATAAGAAATAAAAACTACTTAAAAATCTATTTGTTAAAACTTCATCAAATTCTACCTCAAACATCTCATGTTATTATTATGGTAAAATTAGTCATAAATCCTATACATATGATTTCAAAAAATTAAATAAAAAAATGATTAACATGATTTGAGTTTCAAAAAAAACCATGAGTACTAATCCCAAAGGATCTAAGATGACTTGGATACCTAAAAACTCAACTTGATTTTTTTCTGTAGGAGTGTCTTGCAGCCCATAATAAGAAACGATTTTGATATCTTGATAGCGGCTGTTCAAGACACATGACGGATGATAAATCTCAATTTATAACTTTTAAGCCTAAAGAAATAGGAGTAGTTACATTTGATGATAATAGAAAGAGGCACATTATTGGCATCGGTAACATTCATATCACTCCTACTTTTATTTAAAATATATTGCTAGTTAATGAGTTAAAACATAATTTACTTAGTATTAGTCAATTTTATAATAAAGAATTTAAAGTTACATTTGAATCTTTATTATGCATAGTTTCTAGTCCCAATGATAATGGCATCATATTTATAGGACATAGATATAATAATGTCTATATGGTGGATCTAGATGATCTACACATGAAGAATGGTCAATGTCTTGTAGAAATGGATGCCAAAGTCAATGAGACTAGTTGGTTGTGGCATCGTAAATTAAGTCATGCTAGCATGGATTTACTTTCAAAATTAATTAAGAAGGATCTTGTAAGAATATTACCAAAATTGAATTTTGAAAAGAATCAAATTTATGATGCATGTCAATTTGAAAAATAAACTAAAAACTCTTTCAAACCAAAAGACATAATTTTAACCTCTAGACCTTTAGAATTATGACATATGGATTTATTTGGACCCACAAGGACTACTAGTCTAGGAGGTAAGAAGTATAATTTAGTAATTATAGATGACTTTTCAAGATTCACATGGATAATAATTTTAGCACTAAAGGATGAAACCTTCAATACATTTTTTAAATTTTAACAAAAGATTTTAAATAAAAAGAACACATCAATTATATGCATATGTAGTGATCATGGCATCAAATTTGAAAACTAATACTTTAAAAACTTTTGCAATGAAAAAAAAATTGATCATAATTTTTCTGCACCTGAAACTCCATAACAAAATGGAGTGGTTGAAAGAAAAAATCGCATATTAGAAGAAATGGCATGAACTATGTTGTATGAAAGTAATTTATTTAGATACTTTTGGACTGAGATAATAAATACTGCATATTATATATTAAATCATATTTTAATAAGATCTATTTTAAAGAAAATCCTAATGAGCTTTGGAAAGATAGAAAATCAAATATTAGCTATTTTCATATTTTTGGTTGTAAGTGTTTCATACTTAATAATGAAAAAGATAACTTAGAAAAATTTGATGCCAAGTCAGATAAAGGTATCCTTTTAAGATATTTCTTATCAAGCAAGGCATATAGATTCTTCAACAAGAGAACTCTCGTTGCTGAAGAATCAATTCATATTATCTTTGATGAATATAGTGATAAATTATCTAGGAAAAAAAATATCTTAGATGAGGATGTAAGTGATCTAAATAATAAAATAGATAATATCATCCAAAAAGATGCACCACCTCAAAATAATGAAGAAGAAAAGAATGAAGAGCCTTCTCATAACCTAAGAGAGGAGTTACCAAAAGAATGAAAGTATGCACATGGGCATCCTAAAGATCTAATAATCGATGATCCATCACATGGAGTAAAAACATGATCTTATCTTAGAAATATAAATAATTACTTAGCCTTTGTCTCTCAAATTGAATCTAAATCAATAGAAGAAGCTGAAAATGATCCATGTTGAATAGATGCCATGCAAGAAAAATTAAATCAATTTGAAAGAAATAAAATTTGGACTATAGTTGATTGACCAAATGACTATCCAATAATTAAAATTAAATGGTATATAGAAATAAATTAGATGAATATGGTACCATCATAAGAAATAAAACTAGATTAGTGGCGAAAGGTTGTAATCAAGAAGAAGGCATTGATTTCAATGAAATCTTTATCCTAGTAGCTAGATTAGAAGCAATTACACTATTGCTTGTATTTGTATGTTTCATGAATATTAAATTATATCAAATTGATGTCAAGAGTACATATCTTAATGATTATATAGCTGAGAAAGTGCATGTTGAACAACCACCTGAATTTAAAAATCATTCATTTCCAAATCATGTGTTTAAATTATATAAAGTTTTATATGGACTAAAACAAGCACCACATGCATGGTATGAAAGATTAAGCAAATTTTTATTAGATAATAAATTTACTAGGAGAAATGTAGATAAAATCTTATTCTTAAAAAAAAAGATAATAATTTGTGCAAATCTATATGGATGATATTATCTTTGGTGCCACTAATGAATCTCTTTGTCAAGAATTTGCCAAGCTTATGTAGGGTGAGTTCGAGATGAGTATGATGGGAGAGTTAAACTTCTTCCTCGAACTCCAGATCAAGCAAAATAAAGAAGAAATCTCTATCAACCAAATAGAGTATACAAGAGAGATACTTAAAAAATTTGGGATGGAGACCTCAAGACTAATTGGCATACCAATGAGTACATCATGCAAATTTAATAAAGATAAGAAGGGTAAGAAAGTAGATATACAATTATACAGAGATATGATAGGTTCACTCCTTTATCTTACTACAAGTAAACCAGATATAGTTTTTAGTATTTGTATGTGTACTAGATATCAATCAGATCCTAGAGAATCATATTTGCTTGCTGTTAAAAAAAAATTTAGATACTTATCAAGGACATTTAATGTAGGATTATGGTATGATAAAGCATCTCAATTTGAATTAATTGGTTACTTTGATGCTAATTTTGCTGGTTGTAAACTTGATAGAAAAAGCACAAATGGCACTTGTCAATTCATAAGAGTTAATTTAATTTGATGGTTTAATAAGAAATAAAACTCAGTAGCACTATCTACGACCAAGGTCGAATATATTGCTGTTGGGAGTTGTTGTGCCCAAATTCTATGGATCAAACAACAACTTGAAGATTTTGGATTTAAACTTAATAAGATACCAATAGGATGTGATAATATAAGTGCAATCAACTTAACTAAAAATTTAATTCAATGCTCAAGATCCAAACACATTGAAATAAGACATCATTTCATAAGAGACCATGTTCAAAATAATGATGTGGTACTTGAGTTTATATGTACTAATAAATAATTAACTGATATATTCATTAAATCTCTTAGTGAAGAAAGATTCAATATTATTAGAAGAGAATTAGAACTATGCTATCAACCAGAATAAATCTTACTTTTATGACTTAAAAAGATGAAATTAATTTCAAAGAATCAAATTTTGAGTATATAATCAATCATTAATATTAAGGAAAATATCTAGATTTTATTTGAATGCCAAATTCTCACTGAAACTTTAAAAGTTTCAGAACTCATGCTCGAGTTAACTCAAGCAAACTCATTGAAAATCACAAGTCGACTCGAGGGTCGGGGCCACAGGCAAATAAAATGGACTCATGACTATTCGTGATGCCCTAAAACTCCTTCATTTCGACGAGCTCAGGATCTCTCTTCCCCCCAAACTCAATCTAATAGTATCTGCTTGCTTCCTTACCAACTACTCCCTTAGATTCAAGAAGTTAGGACTTAGATTTGGATCAAAATGGTTGGAGAAAGGTGAAGAGTGTGAAAGATTTGTAACACCCATGGAGCCAAAGAATGGGAGAGGAGAAGGAAAGCCCGAATGGAATGGGCAGCATCCCAACCAATTAAAATTTCTCAACCCTCCAAGGAACTCGTTCAAGAAGAACTCAACAAGATCAAGGTATACTGAGTTCACCCCCTCCACCACCTTCATCTATTGGTAGGATGGCTACTAGGGCTATTACAATGGGAAGGAAGATTGATTTTAAGTTCTTTGAAAGTTATAATTTCTCTATTGGAACTTGGATTGATAGGATGGGGTGAAAAATTTTTTGCATAATGAACATCCTCATGTACCTTAAGTTAGTTAGAGAATTTTATGAAAACCTTAAAAGGGGGCCTTCTAAAATTGTTACAACAATAAAATGAATGCAAATTGAAGTGTCACAGGATAGTTTGGCATACATCTTTGGGATCACTAGAGAATGACTCATTTCAAATAAATTATCTGACAAAAAGGAAGGGCTGAGGCTTATTATCAGGAGATATGATATTGTAGGGGATGTCCTAGCACCCACCTTATCTATGGAGATGAGAGTTTTACATCACATTATTGGTGGGATTTTCATTTCTAAATTAGTTAGACATGATTTTATCTTTGAGAGAGAACTATACATGATGTATCTGATGATTCAAGGGACTTAGATAAATTTGCCTGAAATTATGATGCATCAGATGAGAGAGGCAGCCTCCAAAAATAAAGAATGTTTGCCTTATGGTATGGCCATGACTAGGATTTTTTAGGCAATAGGAGTCCCACTGGAGAATGAAGGTTGTAAGAAGCTATCTCACTTCAATGTATATGACATGAGAGCTCTAACCAGAATGCAGTATTATATGGAGGAAGGAAGATGGGTAAAGAACATTTCTGATCAAGAGAAGAGAGTGCCTAGAGTAGTGGAGGCGGGAGAGCCCTCTACACCTATTGCACCCAGAGATGCACCTAACCCCAGTATGCTTATGACTCCTTGAGCTCCACCCACAAACAGGTTTCCACAGCTACCACCTACTAACTCTACATCTTTGGAGAGACTGGTAGATATGATTTCTATCAGAGTTAGTAGAGAGAATCAGAGCTTATCTGAGAGAGTAGAGAGCATGCAAATTGAGATGAGGTCTCTCTCAAAGACTCACTACTCTAGAGCAGATGGAGCAGACACATCATGTACCTACTGATCTCTCCAGCATTATTGAGGAGATAGCTCAGCTCAGGAGGAGAGTTGAGTCAAGAGGTACTAAGATGATGGCAACCATTAGTGAATTAGGTCAGGCATAGCACATGGTATTATCTTAGTACTTGGAGCTACGGATAGTTTGATTTGGAAGATGGAGAGACTTGCTCCAGGTGCAATACCAGCAGCAGCAGCAGCAGTCGATGCAGCGACCAAAAGAGCGATGCCTCATCCTTCACCTCCTCCACCCATGTCCCTAGTCCAAACTCAAGTGTCCACTGGTACAAGTAGACCACCACTCTAAGTCTATACTTGTGTGGGGCCTACTCTCTCATAGATAGCCGGACCATCAGCTAGGACCAGGCATAGGAGAGCTAGGCCATCAACATCCAGAGCTTCATCTTTTCAGACATTAGAAATCCCTTCAGATGATGAGTAGCATCATAGGGAACTGATGTCTAGTCATTTGATGTTCTTAGATATATGTATTAGGAATATATGTTTATATTTGACACTATGTTAGATGCCTCTTTGATACTTATATATGAAATAGCTTAACTTAGCCTTATTTTGAACTTGGTATTTCATTGTATCTTGGTGTGTTGAGATAGAACACACTCATTTTGTAAATGCAATAAAACTCATGATTATTTACACTTACATTGTATCTCGTGGAATCTTTGTCTTTATTTTACCTTTTTGATTGATGACAAAAAAAGAGAGTAATATGTATATGAGCATATATTTACTTATCTTGAATATGGCTTAAATTGTATATGAGCACATATTTACTTATCTTGATATATAATGTGCATCTTGAATTAAATATGAACTTATTGTTAGATGTGTACCCTAGAAGCCAGATTGGCTAATACTTGTAATACACTTATAAGGATAATTTTATAATTTTGACTATAAATTAATAAAAAAATTATTTTCTATCATAATATGTATTTAAAGTGTATGTGATATATCCTTTTAGTTAATGGTAATGATAATTCATATTTTCAAAGAGTTGAAAATTTAAGATATAAATTTTCATAATTAACTCATAAACTACTCTCGATTGTAGGATCATCATGAGGATGGTGATTGATCTGAAAGGTTGGTATACGATCGCTTTCTTTGAGTTGATGAGTCCTGAGTTTATGATATAGAGATATCAGAGTGAGAGTATAGGTATTCATTACAGAACGAGGGCACTGAGCATGACCACCTCGAGCATTCATAAGAAAGTCTACCTTCTCATCGATAACTAGCTCGATGTTGCAGTACTGTATCTAGTTCTTTGACCTGAGGTGCATCGATAATTCACCTTGAGGTTGTTGTAGTTTGATTGCACCATAACTCAATCTCCTAGCCATTCCAAATCCTAAGGTGTATGTTGGCTACAGTACATTCATTATAGGAATTGAATTTCACCAATAAGGGATCTATCTACCTCGATAGATGAGGAGTAGTCCTATGATGATCATGAGAATCGAGTCCATAAGCCTATGGTCATGACAGAGTGAAGATGATAGAAAGAGTTTCTATAAGGATTTCACATAGGACTCAAATCAAATAATTAATTCATATGATGGATATTGGGTTTGATGAGTTCACCTTAACCCTAATCCTATCGGAGCTCAAGATAGAAGAATCCAATCACATAGGTAGCTATATCGAGAGATTCACTTTCAGTTCTAATGGGTTGCCACCATATACTGCTAAATGTCATTGGTAGATTTTGAAAGCAATTAGAATAATTTTGATGATCGATCATTCTAATTATATGAATCAGAAAAGTTCTGATCCATCGAAAGATATTTTGATGATGTCAATGATAGAGATCACGACCTATCTTATTACCATACAGAATTGAACCTAACTAGGTCACACAAATAAGGGTTTGGGTCTAGATATAATCAATTAGGCTAATCTAGTTTGATTGATTTGGATTAGATCCAATCAGGTTCAAGGTAATCATGCTAGCACACGATTGAGCCTGACTTTCTCCTTCTGTAATCTTTCTGATTTATCGCAACCAAGTCAAATTTGATTTGACTCATTTTTATATCTTGAATGAGTTTATTTTTATCTAACTAGAATAAGTCCAGGTCAGATTAATTATGAAAATTAAATTCATTTGTAGTGCAATTGGACTAGGGTTAATAGTTGACCCAATTGAGAGAATTAAGAGTCATGTGATCAGAGAATTTTAAAAAATTCTTTAGAAATTATTTTGTTCTAATTTTTAGATATGATAGGAAATGAGTTATGCTTTGGGTGTGCAAAATTTTGTAATTTTTGGAGGTGTCTAGACTAGGTTTTGATAGAGTTTGATTTGGATCAAACTCTTGAGGGAAGAGTCCTAAATGCACATGGACTCTTCCTTATCCTTTCATGCTGCCACCTTCTAGATGGATTTTTGGTGTCAAAACTAAATGAGATATAGGGCTTTTCATGGAGATCAGGTTCAGAAGTCCCAATGGTTGAATTAATAAGGTTTTTGGTCAAAAAGGGACTCTTTATGGCATTATGTCTAGTATAAGAACTCTTCTCATGAAATTGCCTCAATGTAATTTATACCCAAAGAAGCCTTCACTCTAATATCCACACTCCCTCTATCCTCTCTCTCCCTCTCTTCTACATGCCTAAAAATTTAGGCATAAATCTGAGTTGAAGGTCCAAGGTTTTTGATACAAGATTCAGCATCTACGCGACGATATTCGTGAGACAAACAGGCTGCCCTCAGAAGTCATTTTGAAGGCTTTTCAAATCAGATCCAGATCTAATTTTTGGAGGAGAGATTCATGAGAAGAAAACATTCAGATCTTACTTAAGTGGATACTAGTAGAGGCTAGGCACATGTGTGGCTCCTTCTAGAACCTCAGGAATCAATAGGATCGTCGAAGGATAATTAGATTACAAAATTAGGTACTTGAAATTAAATCTAATTTAATTTTATTTTTAACTTTTAATATCAGATCTATATGATTAAATTTGAAAAGTCTCAAATTTGATTAAGATTTTTAAAAAAAATTAAAATATTTTTTCAGATCCAATTAGATCTGAATGATCCTGTGTTGGAAAAATAGGTTTTTCCTTCAACTGGATCAGGACCAGGTTGCAGTTCTTCGAATCTATTTTAAATCTAATTTTATTTTTATTTTTTATTTGATATTAAAAAATTTTAAATGTCACATCAGATTTGATTAGATCTAGAATTAAAAAATTAAAATTAAATTATTTAGATCTAATATGTATGAGATGCATGACTAGACTGGGAATAGAATTATTCTATGTGTAGTCTAGTATAATCATCTTATTAATTTGATTAAATATAATTTTAAATCATTTTAATTTCTATTTTTTGATATTATAATTATTATAATCAGATTTAAAAAATAGAAAATAAAGTTTTTAATTTTTGATTTATTCATATGTGATATGAAAAGATGCATGTTTAGACTAGTTGTAGAATAGTTCTACAAATTATCTAGAATGGTTTTATTTTAATATGATCAAATTTAAATCTATTTTTTAGATATTTTATATGATATTTTAGATTTAAAAAATATGCATGTTTAATTTAGTGATGATACATGAGATGTATGCAAAGCATGTATTAGTTAGATCATTAATTATATATGTGATATATGATCTAGATCTAACTAGTTTTATAGTTTCAATTATATTTCTGATTAAGGCATTTTCCGTGGCCGTCCAGTCATAAGAATAAAGTAGGGTTTAAAGATCCTCTCCTTTCATTCAATGAGGTGTTCTTTTGGTATATAGGGATGCTGCGCATTCGTCCTTAATCAGAAATCATAACTTATTTTTTGTAAAACCCTAGATCCTAAAACCATAGGATTTTGATACATATTTTTTATTTATGAACCTAAACTTAATTAAGAATTAAGATTATGAAACTAATTAGATCTAAAATTAAAAATTTTTAGATCTAAGATATTTTCATAAAATTGGGTTTGGGCTTGGATAGCTCAATTAGGTCTAGCATTTGATCAAACCGAATAAAGAATTAGTTAGGTGGGATCAAGAGTGCTTAGAATTGACTAGCTCAATAGCTGTAAGTCTGGATCAAGGTCGACTCAGCCACATATGATCGATCCAATTAAGACCTAATTTGGCTCCATGGTTCGAGCCTGGATTGTAGGCTAACCTGATTAGTTTTGGTTCGATAATTTGGTGTCTAAGATAAGTTTGGCAGATATGATCTATTGGTTTTTAATTGGGAGCTACTCGATCTGAATGCATTCTTGTCGAGTTAATGGCATATCCCTTCCATCGGTCTCACTTATCTGGCCATTTGTGTCAACCCAATTCTAAATTGAGATGGCTAACAGTTCAAGCTAACCTATGCCACTAGGTTTATCATAACCATTATGACTGAGTCAAGTTTAAGAGACCTAAATTGAATCTCCCTAAGAAAAGATTAAGTCAATTGATCTTCCACCATTGTAGATGTGCAGGCCCTTCCTAGGGTTGATTGTTCTTGGCTGGTTACAGTAGTTCAGTTGCACCGAAAAGATGCAACCATGTCTATTAGGCATTGAATTCTATGAATTGGAGGATGGGTTGGGCCCAATATTTTGGATACGGTGAGGAACTGAATCAGAAATCCAATTCGTACAAATGGTGGGTTTGACTTAACTAAGGAGTAGATCAATATTTTAGACACGGTGAGATTCATGAATTAGAGATCAGAATTAGGTGCACCATGATTAGAGAATCATTAGATAAGAGTTGTCCACTCATCGATTGATCCATTACCAATAACTGTTACGTGAGGTGGTGAGCCAATCAGTGGGACCGCTCCACCCACTAAAAATTAATTGATTGCAAAGATTTTTGCATCTCTAACCAGAAAGTGTAGGGATCCAAAAAAATAGTGAAAGCCTAATTTATTTAAAAAAATAAAATTTTTAAATAAATTGATTAAGTCTAGTTATAAAATCTAACTAGAAACTTTGACTCTCTATAGAAAAATGTCTGCGTCCAATCTACTAGTCTGTATCCTGGACACCCATAGACTAACTAGATCCAACTTCAAGAATTGGCTCTGAAACTTCAAAATTATTTTGGGTTCTGAGAAGTTGACTTATGTGTTAGAACAGGACCCTCCCACTTTACTAGCCCGTCCATCCACTGATCAAAGAGCATCTCTAGAGAAGTAGATGGATGATGATAACAAAGCCAGGTATTACATATTCGGCTTGATGTCTGATGAGCTACAGCACCAACATGAAGACATTAAGACTAGTTGCCAAATGTTGGCTCACCTGCAAGAGTTGTTTGGTGAGTAAAGTTGCACAGCCAAATATCAAGTCACTAGAAGACTTTTTAAGGCTCAAATGCAAGATGGACAATCGGTCCAAGATCATTGTCTGATGATGATCAAGGACTTAGAAGAGATTGAGAAGCTCGGTGTCAAGTTAGACAAAAATTTGCGGATTGATATAATTCTATAATCCTTGACTGATGCATATGGGCAGTTCATCATAAACTACCATATGCATAAACTATAGAATACTCTGGCAAAACTTATGAATATGCTAGTTACTGTTGAGCTTTCTATGAAAGATTCTAAAGGCTCAGTACTTATTGTGGAGCAGACTTCTTCCAAGAGAAAATCTTTTAGAAAGAAGAAGTCCGTGAAGAAGCAAAAGGTGCATGGTGAAAAGAAGAAGAAGGCAGAGCTGAAGAAGAAGGTCACTGACAAAGAAAAATATTTTCATTGTAACACAGATAGTCATTGAAAGTAGAACTATCTCTTATACCTAGCCAGCCTGAAGAACAAGGAGGCAGGTCCTTCTGGAGGTATGCTCTTTATAGAATCTAACCTTATGATTTCTTCTGCATCCAGTTGGGTGCTTGACTCTGGTCTTAGTGCTCACTTATTCACTTCTATGTAGGGTCTTGAGGATAGCAGGAGGCTGAGGGATGGTGAGATAATCTTATGCATCGAGAATAGAGCAAGAGTTGCTATAGTGGCCATGAGAATCTACCCTCTACAATTACCGTTAGGATTAGATTTAGTTTTTAAGGACTATTTTTATGTGCCTACAACAAGCAAAAATTTGATTTCTATTTCATGTTTAGCACAGAAAGGCTATGTAAATAATTTTCTTAAGGATCATTATAATATTCTTTATGAAAAAAATAAAATTGCAAGTGGTTACCTTATAAATGGTCTCTATCAGTTACATATTGATGTTTCTGTTTTCAATATCAAGCAAAACGTGAATACCATAGGATCAAAATGACCTAAGGATAGTCTAAATGATAGGTATCTATGGCAGCTTAGGCTAGGTCATATAGCAAAAAATAGGATTAACAAATTGGAGAAATTTAGGCTATTGAGTCCGTTGAGTTTCAAGTCATATCCAATTTGTGAATCATGCCTTCATGGCAAAATGACCAAGCTCTCTTTTGTAGGACATGGGGAGAGGGCCACAGACCTACTTTTTCTAGTACATACTGATGTGTGCGGCCCATTTGATGTGCCAGCTAGATGCAACTATGTCTATTTCATCATTTTTATCGATGATTTATCTTGGTACGGGTATGTATATTTGATGCGACATAAATCTGAAACTTTTGAAAAGTTCAAAGAATTCAGACATGAAGTAGAAAAATAAACTAGAAAACCCGTTAAGGTTCTTTGATCAGATCGAGAAGGTAAATACCTTAATCAAAAATTCCTAGACTATCTTAAGTAAAATGGCATAGTCTCTCAATGGACTCCATCTGAAATACCTCAACTCAACGAAATTTCAGAATGGAGAAACTGGACCTTATTAGATATGGTCTGATCTATGATGAGCTTCACGGACCTAGTCTGATGACCGCTATATATTTATTGAATAGGGTTTCCTCTAAAATCATTCCTACCACACCATATGAGATATGGCATGGTAAGAAACCAAGTCTGAGTCACCTCAGAATTTGGGATTATCCTACTCATGTCAAAAGATAATAGGCGAACAAGTTAGAGTATAGATCCTTTAGAGCTTAGTTCATAGGATATCCTAAAGAGTCATTAGAATATTATTTCTATATTTTGAAAGACCATAATGTGATTGTGAGTCGACATGCCATTTTTCTTGAAAAATAGTTTATTCAAGATGGTGACATCGAAAGGTAGATTAGGCTTGAGAAGAAAGTCTCCCAAAAGCAATGAGTTAAGGACCTTATGAAACCCAATCAGATTGAGCCAGTCTAATCACTACCTCCTCCACCTTATAGATCAAAAAAAAATTTTCATCCTCTTGAAAGGTACTTAGGTATTATTTTAGAGGATGTAGAAAAAATGTTCCTCATGGGAAATGGGGTTCATGATGATGATCCCAAAACCTATGATGAGGTGATATTAGATATTGACTTTGAGAAATGGTTAGAGACAATTAAGTCAGAGATTGACTCAATGCACTCGAACCAAGTCTAGACCTTAGTAGATCCATCTGAAGGTATTGTATCTATTGGATGTAAATGGATCTACAAGAGAAAGATAGGTGTAGATGAAAATGTGGAGACATTCAAGGCTAGGTTAGTGGCGAAATGGTATAGTCAGCATGAAGGCATTAACTATCATGATACCTTCTCGCCAGTAGTCATGCTAAAATTCATCCACACATTGCTTGCTGTTGCAGCCTATTTCGATTAAGAAATATAGTAGATGGATGTAAAAATAGCTTTCTTAAATGGATATCTTGAGGAAGATATCTATATGGAATAGCCGCTAGGTTTCACATCTAGTGATGCTGATCATAAGGTCTGCAAGTTGCAAAGGTCCATCATGGACTTAAGCAAGCATCTCAGAGCTGGAATGCTCATTTCAATGATGTGATCAAATCATTTGGATTCATCAAAAATGAGAAGAAATCATATGTATTCAAAAAGATCAGTGGGAGCACTATTGTCTTCCTCGTACTGTACGTGGATGACATCCTCCTTATTGAAAATGATATTTTCATGTTGACCACAGTTAAAATATGGTTATCAAAAGAGTTCTTTATGAAAGACCTAGGAGAAACATCCTTTATTCTAGGAATTAAGGTCTATAGGGATAGATCAAATAGGATGATGGGTCTCTCATAGAAGATGTACATAGAGGAAGTACTAAAGAGATTTAGTATGAAAAACTCCAAGAGAAGATTGGTGCCCTTCAGACATGGCATTCATCTCTCCAAGAAGATGTGTCCCAACACACCTGAGGAGATTGAATGCATGAGCAAGATTCCTTATGCTTCGGCAATAGGCAACCTCATGTATGCCATGCTATGTACATGACCTGATATCGCCCATGCTGTAAGTGTCAGAGCAGATATCAGTCCAATCCAAGTGAAGAGCACTGAACTTTTGTGAAATGTATCCTTAAGTACTTGAGAAGGACTAAGGATATGTTCTTGATTTTTGGTAATGGAGAATTCTAGGTCCAGGGTTATACAGATTCAGATTTTATGTCTGATATAGATGATCGAAAGTCGATATCTGATAGTCTATTTGTATGTAATGATAGTGCTATTAACTGAAAGAGTTCCAAGTAGACTATAATAGTAGATTCCACCATGGAAGCAGAGTACATCGCTGCATCGAACGCTGCAAAGGAGGCATTTTGGTATAAAAAAATTATCATAGAACTTAAAGTGATGCCATCAGATGCCGTCCCTTTATATTGCAACAACAATGGTGCCATAGCCCTAGCTAAGAAGCCAAGGTCTCATAAAAAATTCAAGCACATCGAGCGGCGATTCCACCTCATCCACGATTACCTCGAGAAGGGTTATATCGAGGTCAAAAGAGTCGACCCCATAGATACTGTGGCAGATCCACAGACGAAGCCTTTAGACCAATCGAAGATCCAAGTCCACCTTGAGAAGATGGGACTTAGATTTGTAGCTAATTAGCTTTAAATCAAGTGGGAGTTTGTTAGATGTGTGCCCTAGAAGCCAGATTGGCTAACACTTGTAATACACTTCTAAGGGCAATTTTATAATTTTGACTATAAATTAATAAAAAAATTATTTTCTATCACAGTGTATATTTAAAGTGTATGTGATACATCCTTTAAGTTAATGATAATGACAATTCATATTTTCAAAGAGTTAAAAATTTAAGACATAAATTTTCATAATTAACTCATAAACTACTTTCGACCGTAGGATCATCACAGGGATGATGATTGATTCGGAAGGTTAGTGTACGATCACTTTCTTTGAGTATATGAGTCTTGAGTCTATGGTGTGGAGACACCAGAGTGAGAGTATAGATACTCATTAGAGAATGAGAGCACTGAGCATGACCACCTCAAGCATTCATAAGAAAGTCTACCATCTCATCGATGACTAGCTTGATGTTGCCATAGTGTATCTGGTCTTTTGACCTGAGGTGCATCAGCAATTCACCTTAAGGTTGTTGTAGTTTGACTACACCATAACTCGGTCTCCTAGCCATTCGAGACCCTGAGGTCTATGTTGGCTATGGTACGTTCATTGTAGAAATTAGATTGCACCAATAAGGGATCTATCTACCTTGGTAGATGAGGAGTGGCCCTATGATGATTATGAGAATCGAGTCCATAAGCCCATGGCCATGATAGAGTGAAGATGATAGAAAGAGTTTCTATAAGAGTTTCACATAGGACTCGAATCAAATGATTAATTCATATGACGGATAATGGGTTTAACGAGTTCACCTCAACCTTAATCCTATCGGGGCTCAAGATAGAAGAATCCAATCACACAGGTAGCTACACCGAAAGGTTCACTTTTAGTTTTGATGGATTGTCACCATATACTACTAGGTGTCACTGGTGGATTTTGGGAGCAATTAGAATGATTTTGATGATCAATCATTCTAATTGTATGAATCAGAAAAATTCTGATCCATCGAAAGGTGTTTCGATGATATCGATAATGGAGATCATGACATGTCTCATTATCATATAGATCTAAATCTAACTGAATCACACAAATAAGAGTTTGGGTCTAGATGTCATCAATTGAGCTAATCTAGTTTGATTGATTTGGATTAGATCCAATCAGATTTAAGATAATCGTGCTGGCACACGATTGAGCCTGACTTTCTTCTTCTGTAATCTTTCTAATTCATCGCAATCAAGTCAAATTTGATTTGACTTACTTTTGTATCTTGAATTAGTTTATTTTTATCTAACTGGAATAAGTCTAGGTTAGATTAATTATGAAAATTAAATTCATTCCTAGTGCAATTGGACTAGGGTCAATAGTTGACCCAATTGAGAGAATTGAGGGTCACATGATCAGATAATTTTAAAAAATTTTATAGAAATTATTTTGCCCTAATTTTTGGATATATGATAGGGCATGAGTTATACTTTGGTTGTGCAAAATTTTGTGATTTTTGGAGGTGCCTAGACTAGGTTTTGATAGAGCTTGATTTGGATCAAACTCTTGAGGGAAGAGTCCTAGATGCACATGGACTCTTCCTTATCCTTTCATGCTACCACCTTCCAGATGGAACTTTGTCTTCAAAATTGGATGGAATTTGGGGTTTTTTATGGAGATCAGGTTTAGGAGTCCCAATGGTTGAATTAATAAGGTTTCTGATCAAAAAGGGACTCTTTATGGCACTATGTCTAGTATAAGAACTCTTCTCATGAAATTGCCTCAATGTAATTTATTTTTCCCACACACAAAGGAGTCTTCTCTTTACTATCTATACCCTCTCTATCCTCTCTCTCTCCCTCTTCTACATGCCTAAAAAGTTAGGCACAAATCTAAGTTGAAGGTCCAAGATTTTTGGCACAAGATTCAACATCTATGCGATGGTGTTCGTGAGACGAACAGGTTGCCCTCAGAAGTCATTTTGAAGGCTTTTCAAATCAGATCCAAATCTAATTTTTGGAGGAGAGATTCATGAGGAGAAGATGTTTAGATCCTGCCTGAGTGAATACTAGTAGAGTCTAGGTGCATGCATGGCTCCTTTTAGAATCTCAGAAATAAATAGGATCATCGTAGAATAATTAGATTACAAAATCAAATACTTAAAATTAAATCTAATTTAATTTTATTTTTAACTTTTAATATCAGATCTGTATGATCAGATTCGAGAAGTCTCAAATCTGATTATAATTTTAGAAAAAAAAATTTGAAATATTTTTTCAGATCTGAACGATCCTGTGTCGGGAAAATAGATTTTTCCTTCACTTATATTAAAAATACCTTATGATTCATCTACTTTGAATATGTTAAAACTTTCAACATATATGATGTGCATTATGAGTTTGGTGTTTGTGCCATGATACATACTCTATGTATCAATTGTATGCTTTGACTCATGTAAAACATTGATTGTTTAATATTGATGGTTGGCTCACATATGGATATATGCTAACAATTTACCATTCAAATAAGTACAAGCAAAAATATTAACTTTGAATTGATAAGATGTATTAAAAATATGAGCATGAATTGAGAGGGTGCTAAATATGAAATTATAAAAATAATTAAATCTTTAGTTTATTGAAAATATCCTTAATACATTAATGTTATATATATATCTCGCTCATATACTCAAAATTTTATCATCATCAAAAAGGGGGAGATTGATAATCCCAAGGATTGATTTTGATGATGAACAAAATATTTGAGTATATTGTTTGGACTAATGAATTGGTTGAGATCATGTTTTAGGATGAATTGTAGAGTATCAAATGAAAAATCTATATAAAGTGCATTTAAGGATAATTGAGGAAACATTGAAGGGTTTTGAGGCACAAATCATACTTAAAACAAGGCCTAAAAGAGATCTCAAAATCAAAATTGAAGAAAAAATCAATTGGTCGAAGTAGAATTTTTCAGCATAAACAGACCTCGAGTCGACCCTTTATTCAACCCCTTATTCAACTCGAGCTAAAATAGCATGAAAAAGAAGACTGACATGCAAGAGTTTTAGCTGGCACGATCTTGAGTAGAGGATTGAGTCAACTTGAGTTCTTCGGGTTGAGGTTGCAAGAAAATACAGAGAATGGGGTTTTTCAGATAGTGCGGTAAGACCTCGAGCAAAGTAACGAGTTGACTCGAGCTTCAGCTTGAGTCTCAGCTCAAGGTTCTCAAGTCGAGGTCTTAGGAAAATATAGAGAACCTAATTTTTAGGACAAAGTATAGAATGGACTCGAGTAGAGGGATGAGTCAACTTGAGCTTGAGCAGAGTAATGAGTCGACTCGAACTCCAATGATTAGTTTCTGCTGAATGTTCAGAACTGTACGGAATTATTCTAAATGGCTATTTTCACTCTTCTAACAGTCAAAAATTCTTCTCCGGCCTACTAAATATGGAGAAAAAGCTACAAAATACCTGAAGAAAGTGACATGACCATTCAATCATTGAGAGAAATAAAGAGTAAACTGAAAGAGTCCAAAAAATTTTGAATAGAGAGCATTCAACTCCCAACTCCAAGAAACATAAAATCAAGAGATTCTTTTCAATAAGAAGACCAGCTCAATCAGTTCAAAAGCTTCCTTTAAAGAAGATTCCACAAGCTTCATCAACTTACTTGCTCATTAAAGGAGCTTTATTTTTGTTTTTGTTGTGTAATCGTTACTCTCATTATAACTTAGCTTCAATAGAGTTTTGAAGCTAAGAAGAAGGCCTATCCAAGCCTGAAAATTGGATTATAAGCCAAGGATTGGCTTAGAATTTGGTTGTGGTTGGTGAGCCGGTGTAAAACTAACTAAATTTTGGATAGTAAGTCTTAGAAAACTATCCGACTGTAATCTTGGAGAAATTATAGTAAAATTCTCAAGTGGATCTTGGGAAGTGGACGTAGGTGCAAGGGACACCAAACCACTATAAATTTTCTTATATTTGTGATTGCCTTGTCTTATCATTTCTATTATATTTCTGCACTTTTATATACTTGGTAGCATAGAACCATAACACACTTCAACACATTACTAGTTTTTGAAAATACCATATTATTTATTTAAATTTTAAAAAATTTAATTCACCCCCTCCTCTTGGGTTGTCTTGCTAGGCAACAGTTCTATTATAGAAGGGATGAATGAGCTCACCTTAAAAGACTCAATAATTCAAAATAAAGAAGAACATGAGGACAAACAAGACGATGAAGGTGAAGAACAATAAGAACAACCTCAAGGTATAAATAATCTTTCAAAAGAATGGAGGCATGTTCACAATCAACCTGAAGAATTCATTATTTGTGATCCTACTCATGTGGTAAGAACTCATACGTTACTTAGAGATGTATGTAATCACTTTACATTTATTTCATATTTTGAAACTAAAACTATAAATGAAGCTGAAAAAGACTATAATTAGATTAATGCAATACAAAAAAAACTTAATTAATTTAAAAAAAGTAATGTATGGACTTTAGTATCAAGATCTAAAAATTATCTTTTAATTGGTACAAAATGGGTATAAAAAAATAAATTGGATGAAAATGAAAATATAGTTAGGAATAAAGCAAGATTGGTTGCAAAGGAATATAATCAAGAAGAAAAAATTAATTTTGATGAAATCTTTGCACCAATTGCTAGGTTAAAAGCAATTAGATTTTTGCATGCTTATGCTTGCTTTATGAACTTCAAGTTATTTCAAATAGATGTCAAAAGTATTTTTCTAAATGGATATATTGCTGAGGAAGTATATATAGAATAACTTTTTGATTTTGAAAACAATGCCTTTCCTAACTATATTTTCAAATTGAACAAAGTATTATATGATTTCAAACAAGCTCCTAGGGCTTGGTATGATAGGTTAAGTTTTTGCTTAATAATGATTTTTTAAGAGGAAATATTGATACTATCCTTTTCATTAAAAAAAATTATGATGATATCTTAATAATATAAATATATGTTGATGATATCATATTTATATCTACTAATAAAAATTTATGTCAAGATTTTGCTAAGCTCATGCAGGGAGAGTTTGAGATGAGCATGATGGGCGAACTTATGTTCTTTCTTGGACTTCAAATCAAACAAACAAAGGAAGAAATCTCCATTAACCAAAATAAGTACATAAGAGAGCTACTAAAGAAATTTAGGATGGAGAGCTCAAAAGCAATTGGTACCCCCATAAGCTCATCATGTAAGTTTGACAAGGATGAAGGAGGTAAAAGTATTGATTTGAAACTTTATAGAGGCATGATTGGTTTTTTATTGTATCTTACTGCCAGTAGATCATATATCATACTTAGTATTTATTTATGTGCTCATTTTCAATCTAAACCAAAAGAATCATATTTAAATGCTATTAAAAAATATTTAAATATCTAAAAGGAACTCAAATCCTAGAATTATGGTACAATAAGAATTCATTAATTGACTTTATAGGATATTCAGCTGTAGACTTTGTTGGATATAGATTAGAAAGAAAAAATACTAGTGAAACTTGCCAATTACTAGGAGTTAACTTAATCTCTTGATTTAGCAAGAAACAAAATTTAGTAGTATTGTCTATGACCGAGGCCGAACACATTATAGCCGAGAGTTGCTGTGCACAAATCTTGTGGATTAAGCAACAACTTGAGGACTTTGGCATCAAACTTAACAAAATTTTCATAAGATGTGACAATACAAGTGACATTAATTCAACTAAAAACTTGATTCAACACTCTATATCAAAACACATTGAAATAAGACATCATTTTATAAGAGAATATGTTCAAAAGAATAATATAATTCTTGATTATGTTTGTACTGAAAGACAATTGGTTGACATTTTTATAAAGGCCTTAAGTGAGGATAGATTTTGTGAAATTAGGAGAGAACTAGGAATCCTTGATCCATCAGCCTAAGTATCTTCTTGATTCCAAGTTCATTTTGCCAAAAAAATTTTTGAACCAAATTTTGAGCTTAATTCTCATTTTTCTATTCTTAAAAGCTCAAATCTATCCTTCATATGATCAATCTCTTAAATAGATTTCTCTTCTTTAAGTTTCAAATTTTTCTAAAATCTTTTCATCATTTTATGGAATCTTTTATGCCATGGGTCGACCTAAGGACCGACCCTAGGGCATTTTAGTAATTTTTTAATTAAAACCATCGAGTGCCTTAGTTTATTTGGAAAAATGATCATCTTCTTCGACCAAACAGGCCGACCTCACCTTCTCCCCTTCTTTTGTTAAAACCAAGCCTTCTTCCCCCTTCCTCAATTATAAAAACTAGGCTAAAATCTCCAAACATTAGAGTTCTCCTCCCTAAATCACCTCTAAGGAAGCCAAAGCCCTCTCCATTTCTCTCTTTTTCAGGTGGATTTAAGGCCTTAAGCAAGCCTTAACTCCAAAACCCTCTTCTTCCATCCATCGGCCTCTCCCCTTCAAACCCTTCCTCTCCATCTCAAAATCTCTTCCATTCCACCTCTCCTTGAGTTTCTTGAGTGGGATTCAAGGTTCTCTTGCTCTCAATGGCTCCTAAGATGAAGTTGCCACAAAAAAAAATCTGTTCGCAGCTTGGAGGAAGAAGAGAGGAGGAAAAGAATGGCTCTAGCGCCTCCACTAGCTCCAATTTATGCTCCTGGCCTAATTCCTACCCCTTCATAGTCTCCTCTCAGTCCAAGCAAGGTACCCCTCTCTGACCGCAAAGTTGAACCTAGAAAAATATAGATTTTAGATTTTTTGAGAGAGAAGGGTTCACTATTGGCTCTAAAATTAAAAATCAGGGCTAGAAGTTTTATTGTCAACTAAAAGAAGGTACATATGTTGATCTGGTAAGGGAATTTTATCTGAATTTAAGTTATTCCAATGAAATAGTAAAATCTCTTGTGAAGGGCATTGACATTGTACTTGATCCATTCCATTTGGGGGAGATTTTGCACTTGCCTTGTAAGGGATATTATGGTATGGAGCTTGCAAACAAAGAAGAGGGACTGAGAGTCATTTTAGTAAGAGGATTTACTAGTAGCTTAAATAAATTAGAAGTAAAAATTTCTATGGAGATGAGATTGTTACACCACATGGTCACCAATTTGTTTGTCCCTGGGAGTGGTAGACATGATTTTTTATCTGGTAGGGACATCTACATCATGTACCATGTCATCTCAGAGACCCCCCTAAACCTTCCTATACTTATGATTGAGGCCATGAGGGAGACTCTAAATAGATCTAAGCCACACTTGCCTTATGGCATAGCCCTCACCTTAGTTTCTAGGAGGTTTGGAGTCTATTTTGATAGAGAGGCTGTTGCTAGATTGTCAAACACTGATACCATCAACCATCACACTCTGCACCGGATGGATTTCTCTAAAAGTGATGGCAGTTGGTTGAAGGGTGCAGAGGAGGAGGATAGAGCAGAGGAGGAAGGACCTTCTTCACCACCTCGTGAGTGGAGATCTTCATCGGATATTTAGTTTGTATCAGATCATGAGGCAAGTCCTTTTGAGTCTATAAGCAAAGATTCTTCTGTACTGTAGTCAGGAAGCAGAGTAGATCCCTCAATGGTCAGACTTGCAAATGATCAGATCCAGTTGATTTCCCAGCAGGTTGCCACTATCCTATCCCAGTAGTTTGCCACCTCAGGATTTGATCAAAGGGCAACATCTCAGTCTGACCCCTTACTTGATCGGTCGATGGCTCCTCATATCTCTATAGTGTATCAGATGCTCACAGCCTTGTCTGCTCAATTTGAAGAGCTTGATGGTTCTATTCTAAGATTGATTGGGAGAGTACTGGATCTCCAAAGGCAGGTGATGGGGTTAGGGATTCCTCAGTCGAGCGAGTTTGTTCCTCTAATTTCTACTTTATCTACTAAAGATGATAGTATTCATCGTGCATTGGAGGTCGGGATTGAGTCTTTAAGGGATGAGATCAGAGGATCCAATGATGTTGTGTCTACTATGATTAGTTCTCTCATGAAGTCTCTATCGAGAGCAGTGGGATAGCTTGACTTCATTCAACTTATTCTCTTCTTTTACTACTGGACATTCTTGTCCTCCTGTTCATGCCAGTTCTTCTTCTCGGGGTCGAGGCAGACGTGGCCGTAGTCATCCTTATGGCCTCGCTCCCGACATTTTGCATGACATCTCTGATTTTTCTTCTGATTCTGACACATCCAGCTGTGATATCTATTAGATCTAGCATAATTAGTCTTATGGATTTTGGATCTAGCTTATGGCCTTTGTACTTTTTGGCTGATTGACTCATGAATGGTTGTATTTTTTGGGTATCCATGACTTTTATATGTATTGATGACTTATGACTTCTTAGCATTTTGGCATTATGTTCTAACACTTAAATTTTTCCTTCTTATGACTTCTATTGTGATGGTAACATTTGGATATCATTTGGATCAACTCTTATGAATGGTTTAAGATTTCTATTAAATTGTGCTATGAGAAATGTCTTATATATGTGATATGAAATGTTATGAATGGCAATGTCTTATATGTGAGCAAATTGAAATATCCTATATGTTTATTGTATGCATTTTTATTATAAACTCTTATTTCAGCAGCAAAACATGAGAAATATAGTGAGGGGGAGTCTTTTTTTTCATTTTCTCTAAAAACCCCATAAGATCATAATTGATTATGTCAAAATGAGGGGGTAGAGAAATAGAATTGGGCAATAAGCAAATTTGTCAAAGAAAATAATCTTATAAGCAATATTCAAACTACACATAATGCATTTTTTTAAAATCATTGGCTATAATATTTAAGTAATGCATCTTCATAAATTTAAAGTTCTTAATCAATGCTTCATATATGTTATATTTTGCTTTTGCTCAAATATTTTATCATCATCAAAAAGGAAGAGATTATTGCTCTAAGAATTGATTTTGATGATTACAAAATATTTGAGAAGATTACTAATAATTTTGGCTTGAAAAAAGATTTATTATATTTCAAGGGCAAAATCATAATTTCATCAAGTTCTAATTCAAAAGCCTCAAAAGCAAGTATAGAAGATTTTTGATCTTTTGGAGGTAGTCCCATAATTTTTGAATGCATATTTTGAAAGAAAATCAATTTTGAAGAAAAGGATCGACCTCTAGATCTACTCCGATCAAAATGGGTTGATTAGCATGCTGTTCTTTGGCTGGCACACCAAAGAAAATGACCCTGAGGTCGACCCCTAGCATAGGGGTTGATCCTAGGGTCGATCTCTACTATTTTTGCAGGTCAGAAAACAGAAACTGACCATTTCCTGACTTCTGCCATAGAGGTCGACCCCAAGGTCGTCCCCTACTGGGGTCGACCCCTGTGATGAAAAATCACAGTAATGGCTAGTTTTTTAATCCTTTTCAGCTACATTTAACGCTCCAAAATGGGTCTCTAATGGTTACAAATTTGGTCTATTTTCTCTCCAGCCATCATAAAAGAAATAAAGGCTCTGAAAAAGAGGGAACATATAAAGGAATATCAAGCATTCAATTTAGCCCTAGCAAAAAGCCCTCTCTAAGCAAAGAAGCATTCATTTCAAGTTCACCAACTCCTCAACTGCTCATTCAAGTCTTCAACAACTTTGAATAAAATTAGAAAAGCTTCTTTCTTAGTTGTGTAAAGTATTCTTAAAGATTTATTTGCTCATTAAAAGAGCTAAACTTGTATTTCTTTATCATTAACTCTTATACTCTATTTTTGCCTTATTTTTTTAAGTTTTAAGAGGGTACCAAAACTTGGAAAGATTTTTCTAAACCTTGAATCAGATTATGTAGGATTGGCTTGTACCCAAAAAATAAGTGTTCTAGCTTAAAATAGCTAGGGTTGGAGGATTCTAACATTGTATTCAATATGAATATGGTTAGTAGATTTAAATTTTCAAGTAGGAGCTTGGAGAGTAGATGTAGGTGCAAGGTTGATACTGAACCACTATAAATTATGATTGTTTATAGTGTGTTTATTTGCTTTTATCTTCATATTCTTATTTCCTTGCTTTCTTGCTATTTACTTTTTCTCTTCAATCAAAACATCCATCACATATTACTTGCATATCATCACATTATCTTTGTAATTCTAATTTTGCTTCAAAATTTTAAAAAGCCAATTCTCCCCCTCCACCCCCCCCCCAGGCCCCCGCTCCTAGGTTGCATAGCTGGGCAACAGCTGAGCACTATCATCTAGTCAACCTTGTCCTTCTTCATTATTGTTAGGCTTGAACCTATATCCCCAGCAATATCTTTGTCTGGTCTATCTTGATTATTTAGGCTTCTTATTTTGTTGAACTTCTAACGCATTGAATTTCAATGACTAGGAATAGGTGTATCTGATTTATTGGATTGAGGTATGGATTTGTGAATAATATGCTTTGGATTTGTCATTGATGAAGATAAGTAACCGAATGCATCAAGTGTGCTTTGAAATGATCTTTGAAAAAATTATAATTAGTTATTTAATTTGATATACATTATTTATTTCTTGTTTGATAAAATGGGTTAGACATGTATTGCTTTATTATTAAAAATAATTTATTTTGAATATATGATATGCTTTAAGAAATAAATTTGGAAAACTTAATTGGGGAGTTTGTGAAATTATTTTTATACATGTTCTCAGCATGGATATGACGTGGCCCTGCCAATGGGGATTATATGTTAGACCAATTAATTTGTAATCTAAAAAACTAGTTTTGACATTAAGCCATCACTAGTGATTAAAATAATGGTATCTATTATTTGGCACTTTGTGCAATGTACGTCTATTATCAAACCTATGCCATCGGCTTACAAGGCCATAGCTTGATATTGAGTTCATTATCAATTTATGAAAAATAAATATTTTTGAAAAATATTTGTTAGTTAAGATTTGTTCCTCCTAGTGACTATTATATAATTTATTTGCCTAGCATGTGTTGGTGCAAAATTTGATTGATGCCAAAACTGAGCTGGAGCTGGAGAAGATGGGATCGCCGTCGGTGACTTGCAAAATAAAGTCCTAATCAAAGTTAGAGGTGGTGACACTGATAGGATCCTCCGACGATCAAGTCAGCTCTTCTGACCAACAGAAATGGAGTACTCAAAAAATTTAGAAATAGAGTAATGGAAAGAAGAATGAGAGCTTAGTGAAAATGTATCTGGAGGGTCTCTTATATAGATGGAGCTCGTAACAAATTGATGGTGACAATCATAACTACTCGATAGTGGGCCGTTCGAGGCTACGTGGAGTTTGTTATGGGAGGTAGTGTCCATTATCATGACGTGCCAATCCGTTGAGATTTAACAATCGAAGTTTGGAAGGAGTAGGTGTTGGTAATGAAGAGCATTGAGTCACCATAGTTCTAAAGAAGTTCGAACTTCTTTAAGGTTGCCCACATGTAAGTTGGCTTTGATTGAGTTAGTAGTCAAATTCATGTAGACGACGAGGTCCTTCTGGGCAACTTGAAGGAAATCGATTGAGGGAAGCTTGCCTGTCAATTAAAAGGAGTTCATTCATAATGAGTTTGACTGGAGGAAATCACCCAAAAGGAGTTAGACTGGAGGAGATCGTTCAAAAGATGGGCGACTGGGGAGAGATCATCTAGAAGAAGTCTAACTAAAGGGGATCATCCAGAAGGAGGGCGACTGGGCTTTATTCCTGTTATTCACTTTTAGTTAAAGGACAAGGTTAGTATAATGATAATTCTTCTTCATCATTCAAGATCATGCCACCGAACTTCTGTGTGCCTTCAGGAGGTTCAGCAGCATGAACTCATCCTTGAGGAGATTGGCAAATCCCAATAGGAAGGAGATCGGTGGCCAAGGACTTTGGTAGAGGATAATTTTATCCCCAACAAGCCCTCTAGACGACTGAATGGTGTCCAGAAGATGAGCATTATGGAAGGAGTTCAGCCAGTTTTAAGATCGACCAAACCAAGCTACATTGGAATCGAATATTCAATTGATTGGAAGGCTGCCATCATTGTTCAAGCTCATCTGGGCAAAACCCGTAGTACTTTGTAGGTTTTGGAGTCATTGATTGAAGTTAGTCATGGTTGTTATCGTCGAAGGAGGTCTCCTAAAAGCCCGAGAACCTATTGGACTTCGGTAGGAAAGGATTTACCCTCAACACAAGTTTTCCTACTCTCAAGTTCAAAATTCAGAGGAAGGGAGTAAAGAAATGTAAGTGCTGAAGTTCTTTTTCTCTTTCTACGCTAGTAGGATGAATGGTCCTGGCATTTTCTGTGCTGACGTCGAAGCTTCTTCAATATGATTTAACTTAAAAAGATAAGTTTTTGAAACTTCCATCGAAGCACTGTCTAAGGTGCGGCGCAATAAAGGTTTCGCCCATTGCCACTCTTCTACCAAGATGGGTGAGACACATGTCAACCTAAGATCGATCGAAGGAGACCCGCAATCATAACTACCTCAGGCTCTTGCAAATATTTAAGATCATCCACTTCCTTCGGTGCCTCATTTTGACCAGGATCTCCTCCTTCTCCCTCTTGTTTTTCTCTTCCTCCTGCTCGAGGGTTTTAGGTTCCTTCATCATTTTCTCCAGTCCCAGGGGTTCATCCACTTGACTTTGAGCGAGCTCGCCATCTCCCCACTCTTTTTGGCTAATTTAGGTTAGTTCTAAAACCCTTTTTCTAATTGTTCTTGTATTTTTTGCACCTCCATTCATTTGGTTTCTTCAAGAAGGTTTCATGCCATATTTTCTTAATATTTTAAAATTTTTTTGGTATTCGTTTGATTCGAATGTCTTTAAAAACTCCTCATTCTGCTAGTTCTTAGAGTTCATTCAGACTGACCTTCCAAAATCCCAATCCTATAGACGAAATCGATCTTAGAAATATGCCTCGTCCGACCTTTGTGGTGGGAATCATTCCTATACCTTGACCTTAAATGACCTTTCATTGATTAGGATACAATACGGGGTTTCTTTGGAATACGAGCTAGAACTCCCAAGCCCGAGTGACCGGGCTTGCTTTCCTCCACTCCATTGATTTTGTCTATACTTGGAAGCCTTTCATGCCGGGTAGAGACTTCCCCTTCCACTCTTTGTAGTCATACTTTTTTATTTCTTAAACATCTCCTTGGCTTCCATAGCATCAAACTCTTTTAGGTTTGTGATCAGATTCCTCTCCCTTTGCCATTTAGCTGAGGTTCGCAAGACCATTTCTCTTTTTAGGAATTACTATACCTTCAAATGCCACCCTTTTGCAAAGGACTGGTGGTATGTTTTCTCCCAGTCCGTGAAGAATGGGTTGCTCAAGGGTGTCCCCTCCTCCATCCACAAATGGAAGGAGAAGTTCATTTTTGTCTCCTCCCCAACCTTGTATTTAGGACTTCCACCTTAGGGATATCTGAGGAACTCAGTCCGTCGAGCCTCGGGGTTAGAGAGAGAGGATCAAGAGTCAATCAACAGATTGAAGAACTATCAAGCTCCTCTGATTTCCAAACTCCTGGATGATCAGACCTTATTTAACTTTGGTCTCAGTCTCCTTGATCCAATAGGTAATCTTCCTTAGCCACTTAATCATGTTCATCTGACTTTAACTTTTTCTACCATAAAAATGATTTTTGAAGAGCGAAACCGCTTGACAAAGGAGATCAAGTCCCTTAAAAATAAGGGTAGATCCACTAGGAAACCTTCAAAGAGGGCTCGTGCTGAAGAGCCGGTCCCGACCATGCCAATCCAGGCAGCGCCTGCCCCAGAAATTATCACGACGGCACCAATTCTGGCCATACTTGATGAAGCTACTCCCTCGATATCTCCTAAGTAGGGGGGAGTCGCAGAGAAGAGGAAGAAGAAGGAAAAAAATGCCATCATCAAGAAGGTCAAGAGGAAGGTCGGGTGCTTTGGTGGTAAGAGTTCTAGCCAGGAGCATAATTCTTTGGATGATTGGAAGGTCATCCATTCTTTGATGCGGGATAGCATTCTTCCACACATTATCGATAGAATGGTCTAGAAGGAGAATGTGGAGAGGTTCGATGAATCCTTTACTGCTTATCTGGAGTTAACCAACTTCTCTGAACTTGATTGAATGTAGAATGCATCTTCAAAGTTCCGACCTAGTTTCTTTTTGTTCTACAGCTAGGGCACTATTTATTTTCCCATTCAAAGGCAGTTGATCTTTGCCAGGTCAAGGCTTTCAAAGCCCTCCAAGAGGCTCGGACAGAGATTGAAAGGGTTTGGGCTGAGGTCAACTATTTGAAGGTGGCCTCAGAGATATAAGCTGTAGAAGTCGGGCACCTTCGGGAGGCGTTGCGGAGGGAAGAGGAGGTTCAACGAGGTTGAAGGTGGTCTAACCCTTTCTGAGGATAAGAGGAAGAAGGCCAAAGAGGAGGTTAGCGTCGAGAAGGATCGTGCTGTCGAGGCCTTCAAGTCTTCCAAAGCCATGAAAGACATCAAGATCGCTTTTGCCAAGGAAGCTTTTCTGGAGGAGTTCGAGATCTGCATGAGGAGGGTCGCAAACAACTTCCCCAAGGTAGATCTTGACCTTCTGACAGACGAACCTAGTGAAGAAGCCAATCCCTCCAATGCTGGTGCTACCCCTCCTATTGTCGAACCTATCCCTGAAGCTCCTGAACTTGTAGTCCAAGCTCCCAAACCTGAGGTCACAAAGCATGCACGACCTCGGCTGCTTCCATACCGATCGAGGTCTAAAACCTTTGACCACTTGTACTTTTTTTTTTATGTATTCAAACATTTTGTTAATGAAAGTAAACTTCCTTTCTTCATTCTTGTATTGTGATGTTTGCTATTCAGAACTCCTCTAGTAAGCCAAGCCCTGCTCCTTCTCCGGCCAATCCCATATTGCTACCTGAGGGCATTCCTTTAAAATTCATTGCTAAAAAGTTGAAAAGAAAAGTTCATCAATTGAAAAAAAAATTGAAGAAGATTGAAGGTGAGCTTCAAAAATTGAGAAAAAGTTGCTCATAGAGATTACTTGCTTACACCAAGTGCATAGAAAGGATTCTATGGATTATATCAGAAAGAAAAGAGATTTTGAAGTTGAGCTCGAAGAAACCAAAAAGCGTGCCAATGAGAAGACTTGGTCTTTAACAACCAAAGCCAACTTTCTTGAAGTTAGCTTAACGTGGCAAAATAAAAAAATTTACTATGGAGGGAATCTTGCCATGGTCTTCTGAGAAGATGCGGTATGACTGGGATTGATCGAAAAAATTTTTAGAGCTCCAAAAATAACTTCAGGATATCGAAGCTTGGCACAACAGTTACAGAGTATGCTGGGCAGAGAAAATGTCTAAACTTTAGCACGAGCTTAAGGCAGCTAGAGATGAAGTGACTCATCTTCGGAGGTAGTTAATCGATAGTCAAAAGGCCGGTGTTAGCACAGAGTTGGAGCAACTTGCTTCTTTAAGAAAATCTTTCAATAATCTTTCAGCATCGTACAAGAAGAATAAGGCCAAGCTTCAACAGCTGAAGATATAAATGGCCTACGAGTGATAAGCTGTTAAGGATGCCGAGGCTGAGTCAGCGGTCTTGAGATGGCAGCTGTGGGAGTCCAAGGATAATTTCTAGCACGCTGATAGGTTGTTCATAGAGAACCTATCAAAGAGGAAAAACTTGAAGAAGAAGTTGTTAGCTTAAAGCAATCCCTCGTGATGGTTGAGGTCAGCAGTCCAAAGTCTAAGGATTCTAGTCCTTCTTAGGACCTCATCCATTTTATCTTTTTGTACATGGTCTTGTAGACCTTCATTTTGTAACAAATGAACTTCAATTTCAATAAAGAAATGTTTTCTTCAATCATCTTTTTAACTTTGTTTGGGTTTGATGTACATTGGTTTTTCCTATTTTCTTTGCCTTCTCTTTTGTTGAAATGACTATTGAAAGATGGTTTTTCTCCCATCTCTTCACAATCGAAGATCTTTATCCATGCTAGGATGCAGTTTTTCTTCCATTTCCAACTCAGTTGGTTTTTCATTCTCCTCCTGTCAAGGTGAGGTCCTCCCTCTACTCTCGATGAGGTCGACCTTTACATTGTCCCCCTATCAGGACGAGTCCTTCTCCTATTCCTGACAAGATCAATTTTTACTTCTATCAAGCCAAGGTCTTCCTTCTATCTTAGGTAACCAGAAGTCTTCATCCATGTCAGGACGAGGTTCTCCTCCTGCTCCTGATATGGTTAGTAGGGGCACTCAAAGGGCCGTTGTAGGGTTCTATCCCCTCCTCCTATCTTAAGTAACCGAAGATCCTCATTTTGCTCATGTTAGGATGAGGTTCTCCTACTGTTCCTATTAGGACAGTAGGAGCGCAAAAGGGCCATTGGAATGATCTCTCCCCTTCTATCTTACATGATCAGAGATCTTTATGTTGCTCATATTAGGATGAGGTTCTCCTCATGTTCCTAACAGGACAATAGGGATATAAAAGGATCGTTGAAAGGGTCTCATCCTTCCTCCTGTCTTACATGATTGGAGGTCTTCATTTTGCTCATGTTAGGACGAGATTCTCTTCCTATTCCTAATGGAATAGTAAGGACATAAAAGGACCATTGAAAGGGCCTCTCTCCTCCTCCTGTCTTATAAGATCGGAGGTCTTCATCTTCATTTAAGAGTGAAGTTTGGCTAAATCATTCCTTGTCATTATACGATTTTGCACCGAAGGACAGAGATATTGAAATGAAAAAATTTTATTGAAGTAAAATTATTGATAATACATTCATAAGTTCTCCGAATTTCAGGGTCGTGGGAGTTCTGCTCCTCTGAGTTCTTTCAAGTAATAAGTTTCAGACCGAACGACCTTCCTAATTTTATACAGGCCTTCCCAATTCGAGGCAAGCTTTTCTTGATTTTGAGATTATGAAATAGCCACTCATTGAAGTACCAAGTCTCCTACTTTGAATACTTTGCCTCTGACTTTGAACTTATAGTAGCGAGCTACTTTCTACTTGTAGGCCACCATCCAAACTTGAGCTTCTTTGAGTTTTTCTTCTAACAAGTCGAGATTAGCCCTGAGATTCTATGAGTTGCACTGCTTATTGAATGCTACAACTCATGCGGATGGAATTTTGAGCTCTATCGAGATGACTGCTTCTATTGCGAAGGCCAAGGTGAATGGAGTCTCTCTAGTTAGCAATTTTTGGATAATTTGGTATGCCCAGAGTACATGATAGAGTTCGTCTATCCAAGTCCCTTTTGCTCTTTTTAATCTTGCTTTAATACCTTGTAGCAGAGTTTTATTGGTTACCTCGACTTCGTCGTTTGCCTATGCATGGGCTACTGATGTAAAATTATGATATATGTTCAGATCTTCATATAACTCAGCAAATTTTGCTCCGGCAAACTATCGCCCATTATCTATTATGAGGGTTTGAGGTAGACCGAATCTGCAAACAATTGACTTTCAGATGAAGTCCTGTAATTTAGTTTTGGTAATCTTTTCTAGAGGTTTGGCTTCGACCCACCTTATGAAGTAATCAATTGCCACCAAGAGAAACTTCCACTACCCAGATGCCATGGGAAATGGCCTAACTATTTTCATTCTCCATTGCACAAATGGCCATGGGGTGCTCAGGGGTGTGAGCTTAGAGGTCGGCTATCTTTGAATGTTTGCATTTCTTTGACACCAATCACACTTCCTGACATAATCTATAGAATCATGGTACATAGTCGGCCAATAATAATTCTGTTGAAGTAGCTTGTGAGATAAGGACCTAGTCCTCAAATGACTTTTGCAGATTCCTTCATGCACTTCCCATAATGCGAGATCGACTTCAGAAGGTTGGAGACATTTCAAAAGTGATAGAGAATAAGACCTTTTATATAACTTGCCTTCATAAAGAATGTACCGAAAGGCTTGATTTCTTAATTTTCAAGCCTCTTTTGGATCATGAGGAAGAACTCCATCTTTAAGGTAAATGACTAACGGGTCAATCCAGCTCGGCTCATGCTCGACTTGCATCACAAGTTGCGATCTTTTCGAACTTGGGCATTTCAAAACTTTGAAGAAGACTTAGGCAGCTCGATTGAAGCTTGTGTGGACAATTTAGAGAGAAGATCAGCTCTAGCATTTTTCACTCTCGAGATCTGCTTGATGTCAAAATTATTGAAGGCCAGGGTCAAGCTCTTCACTTTCTCAAGATATTTCATCATGTTTTTCCTCTCAAACCTCATAATTACCACTAACTTATCCGACCACCGGTTGAAAATCACTGTAAACTTGGAGCCAATCTGCTTCCAACTCTTTGGCTATCCTTAATCCCACAATCAAAGCTTCATATTTGGCCTCATTATTTATTGCAAGAAATTCAAAGCGTAGTGCGTATTCAGCAATGACTCCCTTCAAGTTTACCAAGATCAACTTAGCATCTGTGCCGAAAGCATTAGAAGAGCCATCCAATACAGAGCCTAGAAGCCTTCAAGAAGGTCGGTTGTTTCCTCAGGGGAGCTCGACTGCAACCATGGAATGCTGATTTCACTCTATTTAAGTTTGGTCTCATTCAGGATAGTGTATTCCACTATAAAATCTATCAATATTTGAGCTTTGATTGACGACCAAGGATGAAAGTTGATGTCAAATTCTGTAAGTTTAATTACCCATTTTATAATTCTTTTGGAGGCATCTGCTCGATGAAGAACTGCCTCGATCAGTTGATTAGTAAGGAGGGTTATGGTGTGCCCCTAAAAATAGGGTTGGAGTCTCCGGACTGCAATCAGTAGAGCATAAGTTAGTTTTTTTAACTTAGTATATATGATCTCAGCATCCCTCAGGACTCGGCTTATGTAATAGATTGGCCGTTGCACCTTCACCTTTTCTTTGACTAGGACTGCTACAAGGGCCATTGCAGAGACTGCCAGGTATAAAAATAGATCTTCTTCTAATTCAAGCTTAGCCAATAGGGTAGGCAAGCCAAGGTAATTCTTGAGTTCTTCAAATGCCTGTTGATATTTGACGGTCCAGCAGAAGTTCTTCGAATGTTTGAGGACTTGAAAGAAGGGCATGCATCGCTCGACCAACCTCGAGATGAAGCGATTCAGGGCTACCATCTTTCTTGTTAGGCATTGAACTTTTTTTATTAATCTTAGGATAGTCATCTCTTGAATGACTCAAATCTTCTTTGAGTTTGCCTTGATTTCATACCTCGATATCATGAAATCCAAGAACTTTCCTAAAGTCACATCGAAGGTGCACTTGGTCGGGTTCAACTTCATCTTATATCTTCGAAAAGCACTGAAGGTCTCCTCAAGGTTCGTTATGTGATTTATTGAAGTTCGGCTCTTGACAAGCATGTCATCTATATAGACCTCCATGTTGTGGTCGATCTGCTCTTTGAAGATCTTATTAACCAGACTTTGAAGAGCCATCTAGATTTGGTTGTAGCCAAAGAAGGCATCCATGAAAGTGAGGAGTTCATGGTCTGAGGTCGCATCCACCAACTGATCAATTCTAGATAAGGGATAGCTATCTTTTGTGTAGGTCCTATTCAATTTCTTGAAGTCTATGCACATTCTTTATTTTTCGTTTGCCTTCTTAACAAGAACTACATTGGAAGTCCAGTTCGAATAGGAAACTTTCCAGATGAATCCGATCTTGAGGAGCTTGTCAACTTTTTTGCAATTGCTTTCTGTCTCTCTAGGGCCTGGCTATGCATCTTTTCTTTCACTGGCCGATGTTTGGAATCAATAGCTAGATGATGTTCCATAACTTTAGTATCAATTCCGAGCATATCTGCGGGGACCTAAGCAAAAATATCTGCATTTCTCCGTAGGAATTCAATGAGCTGCTCTCACACCCCTTCTCCCAAATTGGAGCCGATCTGCATCGTATGCTCTTTATTTCCATCATTCAAAGGAACTGAGACAAGGTCCTCCATGGGTTCTTCCCGTTCTTCCATAAGGTCATCCCGAATGTCTAGTCCATCAACTGGACACAGATCTAGAAGTTCATCCCTTTGCAAGGCAATGAATAGCAATATCTTGCCAAAGCTTGATCTCCTCTGACCTTTTCGATCCTGCAACTTATCGAAAACTTCATCTTCAAATAGTAGGTTGACACTATTATCCAAAGTACATTTAGGCTAGGTTGGCCAAGAATTGCTATGTAAGCAGATGGGGCTTTTACCATTAGAAAATCCACCTATGCCCTGGATTGTTTAGATATCGCCCTAAAATTACTACTCCTTCAACTGGTACTGCATCGCCAGTGAAACCAACCAACAGAGAACTCATTGGTCTGAGCTAATTATTAGGTATTGATATTTTTGAGAAAGCATCATAAAATAAGACATCGATCAAACTTTCATTATCGATAAGAATGCGGCGTACATTATAGTCTAATATTTAAAGTTATTACAACCACATCATTGTGCGGAAACTAAATTTTTTGAGCATCTTCCTCAGTGAAAGTGATGGGTTCCTCAATTCTCTACCTCTTAGCGGACCCCTCAAACTCGCTAAACTCCTTCCTTCGAAGTCTCCTAGAAATTATGTTAAAAAAGCTGAGAGGTGGCCGATCTTCTTGTTGCTCCTTCCTCCTCGATGGTTTTAGTTGTAGCAATGCCTTCGACTGATCTTCTCTTGCCTCAGGCTGATGTCATAGAAATCGACCAAGCCGATCTCACTTGATGAGATCCTCGATCTTGTCTTGGAGCTAGATACATTCTTCAATATTGTAACCATGGTCATGATGATAGAGGCAATACTTGTTTGGATGGTGCTTCCCAGGATGAGTGCACATCCTCTCCAACCTCGGTAGCTGTTCCTTTATCTCCATCAGTACTTGAGTTTTTGGAGCATTGAGGGAGGTATAGTTATGAAACCTTCTAGGAGGAGAGTTCCTTCGTGTCCTTCAATTTGGGCTTCTTTGATGGCAAACTCGAGGAGGGATTCAGGGGTCGCTTATGCTTAGGAAAAGTCCAAGAGTGTGGTCGAGCTTCATTTGGTCTTTCTTCAACTATGGGCTTGCTAGACTCACCCACCTGCCACTCTTTTATGCCTTCATCATCCTTTAATTTGAAGGCTTCTTCAACTCGGACGTATCCTTCAGTCCGAGCCAGTAGATCAGCAAAATTCTTGGGATACCTTTTCAGAAAAAATAGCAGGTCGTTTTTTTGAGGGCCGCCCTTCAGTACGGCCATGGCAACTGACTGGTCTAGGTTTTGGACTTTCAGTGCAGTGAAATTGAAGTGGCTGATGTAAGCTCAGATGGACTCCTCTTCCTTTTTCTTGCTACTAATGAGAAAGTTCGAACCTCATCTCGAACATCGACTGCTTACGAAGTGAGCCACAAACTGATGGCTCATCTGATCAAAAGAGAAGATCATATCTGACTTCAAGATTGAGTACCAATTTCTTGCTACTCCTTTCAGAGTTGATGAAAAAGTTCAGCATAGGATGGCGTCTGATGCGCCATGGAGCAGCATCATAGTCCTAAAGTGTTGTCCAACTATGCAACCCAAGAGGAGGGGGTGAATTAGATTTTTAAAATTTTAAAGCTAATTTAAAGATATCAAGATTGAATGATAATATGCAAGACATGTGTGTGAAGTGATTTAGGTTAGAGAAAAAATATAAAAGATTAAAAAGCAAGAAATTTAATAAACTAAGAAAAGAAAGATAGCAAGCAAACCACAAACAAGCAAGATTTATAGTGGTTCGGTGCTTTTCTTGCACCTACATCTACTCCCCAAGCTCTTACTTGGGAATTAAAATCCACTAACCATATTCAAGCTGAATACACCGTTGGAAACCTCCAACCCTAGCTATACAAAGCTAGTACACTTAATTCTCGAATACAAGCTAATCCAATACAATCCTATTCAAGGTTAGGATCAACCTTCTCAAGTTTTGAAACCTCTTCAAAACTTAAATCAAAATAGTAAAGCAGAGTAAAAGATTTAATGACAATCAAATACAAGTTTAGCTTCCTTTATGAGCAAATAAAATCTTAAGAATGCTTTTCACAATAATGGATGAAGCTTCTCTGATTTCTTTCAAGGTTGTTAGAGATTTGAAAGAGCTCTTGAGAGGTAGGAGAACTTAAAACGAAGGCTTCTTTGCTTGAAGATAACTTTTGCTTAGAGCTGAAATTGAATCACACCAATCTCTTGTGTTTTTTCCTATTTAAAGCCCTTTAAATCTTTAATAGGTGGAGGAGAGAATTCTGGGCAAGACTTATAGCCATTGGAGACATTAAAGAAATCATTAAAACCTCCAAAAATAAGAAAAAAATAGTCGTTGTAGAAAAATTTTCATTGTAGGGGTCAACTTATGGCATAGGGGTCGACTCATGGGTCGACTCATGGCACTGGGTCGACCTCGAGGTCGACCTCTAAGATAAAATTTAGAAAAATAGCCATTCTATATTTTTAGTCTTCGAAACAGTAGAGGTCAACCATGGGGTCGACCCTTGGTACAGAGACCGCGTGCCAAACAGCACTTTTCAGTAGGGGTCGATCCTTTCACTTCAAACTTGATTTTCTTCCAAAATAAGCATCCAAAAATCATGGAACCACCTCTAAAAGATTAGAAATCTTTTATACTTACTCTTGAGGCTCTCAGATCAAAACTTGATAAAATTATGATTTTGCTCCTAAAATATAAAAAAATCTTTTTCAAGCCAAATTCATTAGTAATCTTCTTAAATGCTTTGTAATTATCAAAATCAATTCTTGGAGCAACAATCTTCCCCTTTTTGATAATGACAAAATATTTGAGCATAAGCAAAAGTAAAGCATGTAGAAGCATTAATTGAGAGTTCTAAAAATTTTAAAGAAATATGCTACATTGCATACTAGGATATTATATTCAATTATTTGATCAATATGGCATCCAGAGCAGTTTGATCATTACTTATAGTCAGGCATTTAAATGATTTATAAAAATATTTGACTTACTTATTTCTTTTATCAATTTTTACTTCTATTTTATTTTTTTATCAATTTTACTTTAATTTTGCTTATAGCCCAATTTTATTTACTCTACTCCTTTTTGACATCATCAAGTAAGATCTTAAAAGTTTTTAAAATTCAAAAATAAAAAAGCCTCCCTCGTAAGTTATTCCATATGTTTTCTTGTTAGAACAAGAGTTTATATCAAAACTTTCAATTTACAACATAATGATCCTAATGAAATTTAGCCAATTCATAAAGATTTTATTTTACATCATTCAAATAACATTATTACATATTTACATCTAAATGATTATCATAACATCAAGTCATCAAAATATATAAGTGCTAAACATACAAAATATAAAGGTATCAAAAATATTCATGAGAATTAAACCATCAAAACATACAAAATTCATGGATACAACCATCCATGACCCAAACAGCAAATAGTACCAATGCCATAAGTTTGATCCAAAATATAACCAACCATGACTTAATCAATAACTCATAGAAATAACTAAGAGATACTAGATCATAACCTAATACAAAGATGACTAAACTAAATCTAGTAGAGATCACGATTGGAAGCATCTAAATCAAATGAGGAATCAGAGATGTGATGGAATGTGTCAAATGATAAATATATCAAATTTAGAAAATTAAATCAAAAATTTAAAAAATTGAATCAAATCAAATGAATCAGCTTTCCTTTAAAAGCTTATTATTTAAAATTTCTTTCTTTACAAAAAATTAACTTAAACTCAAATATCAAAGGTTCTCTCCCTTTTTGAATGAATAAGATTCTTTGAATAGATTTTCAAGTATGTACTTTTAATCTTTAAGAGAATTAGAGCTTTTTAAAAATTTGAATGGTGGAATCAAGTATAATATTTAATTCATTATTCATTCTTTTCTTTTCTTAAATAAATTTTAATCAATTAAGATCGAAAAAGATATATATCAGAAATGTATCGAGCAAAATAAAGATAGTATCAGAGCAAAAATAATTTTACAAAGATTTCTAAAGGCACATTAAAAATTTTGTATTATATTCATATTTTTAAATGAGTTTTGAAATTAGAAGTATGTATCAAAATTAATTTTTGGAGTGAGAATATATTTCAAATTTGTTTTAACTCTAATTAGTTATCAAAAATAATTTGGCAATCAAATCAATTGAATTTAAACTGAATAATCACATGAAGGCTTAAGTTAAAAGGTTCATAAAATAATCAAAGTTCATTATTCTTAACTCAAATTAATTAAAATATTTAGTCAAGGCTAACTAGATAATATTTAACAAACAAACATCTTTTCCCTTATTTTTAAGAGCAAATACTAGAAAATTCATCACATAATATTTTCTCCCCCATTTTTCTATAATTATTGTTGGATAAATTTATCTTTAGCTTTTCTTTCCCATTTTGAAAGAATATAATAAATTTAGAATGAATAATTTTTCCCCTTTTTTTAAATTCTATTTATGAACAACATAAATTAAAAACACATCTTCCTCTTTTTGAATAATATAAATGCATTAAACAAAATTATTTTGAATTCAAAGATGCAAGAGAGATGGAATATTTTAAAGATTAAAGATTTTAAATAGATCATTCAAACTAAAATATAAAATATATTCAATTTTTTATGGATCATCTCTTCTTTTTTTATTATTATATATATTTTAAGATCAATAAAATATAAGATAAATGTCAAGCTGTCTGATATCAATTGATTAAAAACTAAAGTCTTCTTTGAATATTTGATTTTAATAGCTTCTTTAAAATATTTTGGTTGACATCAATATCAAAAGACTTAAAAAGAGTATTTTTTTTATTGAAGGGTTGGGAAGAAAGGCCAATTTGTTCGAGTGAATCGAGAAACAAGGGAGGTCGGCCTCTTGGTCGAAGGAGTTCTTGATTAATAGGATCGGGCAAAAAGGATTTTGATCAAATTACAAGAATGCCCATGAGTCATCTCTTAGGTCAACCCATGGCATAAGAAAATTCAAAAATTGATGAAAAAATTCTGAAAAAATATAAGATTTTAAGGATTGAAATTTTATTCATGAGAATGATCAAGAAAGATTAGATTTGAGCTTTTCAAGATAGAAAATTTGAGATATAGGCTCAAGATAAAGATTAATGTCATTTTTGATAGATTTAAGCTTGAAATCATAAAGATGTTTAGGCTAGGGGATCAAGAATTCCTAATTTTTTTCTAATCTCATAGAATTTATCTTCACTTAGGATCTTAGTAAAAATATTAGCCAGTTGATTTTCAGTACAAACATAGTCAAAAATTATGTCATTATTTTAAACATGCGCTCTTATAAAATGATATCTTATTTCAATATATTTTGACCTAGTGTATTAGATTGGATTCTTAGTTAGATTTATGGCACTAGTATTATCACATCTTATGGGAGTTTTGGTTAATTTGATGCTAAAGTCCTCAAGTTGTTGCTTAATCCACGAGATTTATGCACAACAACTGATAAGTACCATAAATTCATCAATAAAAATATTAATTTATTAATTAATTTATATTAATTTTTAAAAATTATTAATTAATTGATACATATTTTTGAAAAATTTATATTTTTATTAATTAAAAAATAATAAAATTAAAAAAATTAAATTTTATTATCAATAGAAAGAGCTTATTATTTTGATCACAACGAAATAAGTTTCACGCAAAATGTAGCTAAAATGAAGAAGATATGATTTTCTAAAAAAATAAAATAAATAAAAATTAAATAAAAAAAATGGCTCAGCCAGCTCCGCAAGCCAAGCCAAGCCATCAAAGCCGACTCAACCATGGAAGCCATCAATTGGTCCATGATCTAGGCATGGACCACCAACTCAGCAGAAACCGACGAATCACAGAGCGACATGTGATGGACCTAGACCTTTAAAGGGTTCACAGAAAATCTATTGCGGCTCATAGGGCATTTTGGACTTTTCACTCAATGACAGGAGGTGCTGATTGATTGCGGTGTATGGTGTGGCCAATCCATGCAGTCCATAGCTACAGTAATTGCATGATCCAACGGCTTGTGTTCGATCCGATGGAGATCCAACGGCCTACGATAAATCCTTCTTTGATTCGAACAGTGCTTAGCGATCTGGCACGATCCGATGGCCAAAAAACTAGCCGGTGAAGATCCAACAATCCAGGAAGCTTTCGACTTGATTAAAACATTCAGAACTCCATCCGATAGCCAGATTCTCTCCTGATTAACTTAATCGGATGGTTAGAATTTAATCCGACCTGAACTGGGCCGATACGCATCCAATTTTGATGATTTTTGGTCCGTTGGATTTCTGTTGAATGACCAGATTTCATCCACAGTAGAATTCATCTAGAACTCCTTTCAATCTAATTTTTACTCAAATTTCTTTATATTTTGATGATCAAAAAGGTCCTTAGTCCCACATTGCCCAGAAGAAAACTCTCCAGCCCTCCTAGCTCTATAAAAAGGATCCCAGGCCTCTAGAAATCGGGATCTGATCAAAGTGCAGCTTTGGTATAGGGGGAAGCCAAGTTATGGGTTAATGGCTGCTTCAAAGCAATAGATGCCGAGAAAAAAAGCTGGACTTCTACACCATCATTCTGCCAATGCCGATCCAAGATTAGAAATTAGCCTATTTTAATTTCTTTTTTTATATATTTAAATTATGAACCTTTTTAATTAATACAATATTTATTTTTATACTTTTTAATTTCATGCTCTTTATTTTTATTATAATTTAATTTTTATATTTTAATTATTACTTTTTATTTTTCTATAAGTAGATGCTAAGATCTAACTAGTAGATCTTAGTACCAAGTTTAAATTTCTGCACCTTCTATTTTTTATTTTTTATTTTTCGACTTCAAATTCTATTTTTAAATTTTTTTTTCAAAAATCAAAGGTTTCAAATCTAAAAACACTATCTTTCCTATGGATTCGATCCGACTCATTGCTATCTATACATTTTAATATTTTAAGAAGTTGGATTAAATTGATAAACATGGTGTCATAATGACAACATCACGTTCCTATCAAGTTTTTGGTACCGTTGCTAGAAAGAAATAGATGCTATTTTTTCTTTAATTTTTTGATTTTTTTTATAAATTAATTATAAATATTTTTTTAAAATATTTCTTACTAACTTTTTATTTATTTATTTTATAAAAAAAAAGGAGAAAAGGAAGAAAGCATCTAATCTTGGTGAGATCAATCCTAACTCTAGTCCTCTTTTCTTTTTATTTATTTATTTATTTACTTTATGTTTAAATTAATTTAAAAATATCCATTTAAACCTAATTAAAAGTCTCATGATAAGATTAGAAATTCTAACTGCTTAGCGCATGCATCATATTAGTTTTATTTTTATTTTTAATTTTTTTGGTGATTGCTGGAGGCAAGGTAAGCCTTTCAAAATTCTAGTTTAAATTACATAGAACTCTTTGATTAAAAATTTTTTTGCATATCAATTAAATTAAATTAAGGACAACACCCAATTAAATAAGATAAGATGGAAATTTGATCACCCTTTCTTAGCCCACAAACAACCAACCAGCATCCTACATTGATCTAAGCCTTTATTTCAAAATCAATTAGATATCAGTTCTAGAAACTCGAGCTTAATAGGACAAGAAACTCTAAGAGTTGAACTAGGTTAGGATTAGTCAATTTGACTAGTGTCTAGGAAAGTGGTTCAGGGACGACTGGATCCGAAGGAAGGTGATTTCTAATTGGTTCCGTTCGCTTACCTAGTAAAGCATAATTGGTGTCTAAGGCAAGCAACGGGGAGACTCCCACCAACCTTATACTTACCTAGTCAGTTGATTAGCTGATCCTACACTTGAAGGGCTTGAAGGTGACCTTGGTAGTTAGAAGCTGTCTAAATCTAGAATAATCCTTAATTAGGATTGATTGACCAACTTGATTACTAACCAACATTATCACTAATTAAAATTAATTCTTCTTTTTCTTCTTAGCTCTAGGCTCCTTAGGACCTCTTCTTTAGAACTCTTCTTTCTTTCTTCTCTTTTCTCCTCTAAAAATAAAATAAATTAAATTAAATTAAAAATTAAAATAAAAATTAAAATAAAAAATAATTAAACTAACTAAAAAAATATTTAAAATAATAATTAAATTATATTAAATTAAAATTAATAAATAAAATAATAAAAATAATTTTTAATATAATAAAATAATAAAAAATATAAAAATATTCTTAAAAAAATTTTGAATAATACATTAGGATTGCACTAGGGCATGCACGGTAGAAAATCGCTTTATCCGATCTAGTTGAACCCAACCATAACATTGAAAGGCTGAATCGTATTAAACTTGATAACGAAATGGCTGAAAATTTTAGAGAACCATCTAAGTAGATGAAGGAATACTTTATTCCTTCTACCTATAACCCATCGACTTGTATCCAATTATCTGAAATTCATGCTACCCACTATGAGATCAAGCCGACCATAATTCAGATGCTCCTATCTTTTTATGAGAACACCAATAAAGATCCTTATAATCATCTGGATGAATTCTTAGAAATCTACTATACGGTAAGAATTCAAAATTTAACTAAGGATACCCTTAGACTAATTTTATTTCTCTTATCTTTAAAAGACAAAGCCAAGTACTAGCTTGGCACAATAGGAAGACCAATTAAAACTTCAGCTGACTTGCAAAGTGAATTTCTTAAAAAAATTTATCCCATAGGCCGAACCAATATTATAAGGCGAGCTATCAGTAGATTTGCTTAGCTTCTAGGAGAACAGATTCACGAGTCATGGGAGAGACTTAAGAAACTTCTTAGAAAATGCCCACACCATGGTTTGTCTAAGTGGCAAATAGTTCAAGCTTTCTATGAGGGTTTAGGAGATCAATACAGACAGATGGTAGATGCATCTTGTGGAGCTGCATTCATGAACAAGAGTGAGGATGAAGCCTATACCTTATTTGAAATCCTGAGTGAAAACTCAATTAACCATGCTTCATTATCTTTCTACCAAACCTGGGCAGGGATCCATGAATTTAAACATCTAGAATCTAGTCCTAAGGCTAATTCAAATTTGATAAATAAAGTGGACTTTCTTGCTCAGAAATTAGATCAAGTCCTAACCCTAGGTCAACAATCTTCTGCACAATTCACATCATCTTCTAATTATAAGGAGAATTGTTCAATCTGTGCTAGCCCAACCCATCATATGAGTGAATGTCCTATGACTGCACAGTTTTCACCTTTTATCCAAGAATAAGTCCAAGCTGCTAAAGGCTACTCCAAGCTGATTAATGATCTACTTTCAAATTCATATAACTCTGGCTAGAGAAACCATCCTAATTTTTCTTGGAAATCACAACAGACTCAGGCTCAGACCCAAACTCCATCAGTGCAAAATTATCAGAATAGGCCTCAATACCAGAACTACACTTATAACAGAGGTCAGCCTAATAAGTTTTTCCAACCACCACATTATAATCAGCCCTCATATCCACCTCCTCAACAGACCAATCTAGCTGACGATAGATTTAACCAACTTCAACAATTGATTCTAACTCAACAGCAATCTATCGTTAGGCTAGAAGCTCAAATTGGACAACTAGCTGAATCTAACATGAGGAGAGAACTAGGTCAATTATCGAGCCTACCAATTTCAAACAATCCACCTAATGTCCACCAATAACCTAGATCAAATTATCAATCTAATGTCTCACTTAAGATTCTCTAATTTGAGAATGTCAAAGTAATTCCTGAACTTAAAAGCTATAGGATTCTTATGGACCCATACCAAGACCAGGTGAGAGAGACTAGAACTGATGCTAGCTAAAATAAAAATTTAAAGAAATAGGTTAGTACTGAGACTAACCACATAGAAGAACCTAAGTGAGGAATTAGTACTGATGCTAGTTCTAATTTAAATGAGATAGACATAGAAAAAAAGAGAATAGATGATTTACCCAAGACTTATAAACCTAATGTCCTATTTCCTTCAATCCTAGAAGTCAATTCTTCTTACAAAAATCAAGAGGCATGTAATAAAATATCAATAGAGTTGTTTAAACAAGATTATATTAATTTACCTCCAGAATCAAATCTACCTTTAGATACCCTTCCAGCATCCATTGAATCAAACTTAACTCCTAATTCAAAAACTCAATTCATGAGCATTTTAGAAAAACAAAAAGGAGAAATTCTTAATAAACATGGGTCTGAGAATGGGGTCATAAATTATGTCTCTAAAATTAATAATGAATATATCAATAATAGAATTATAAATTATCTTCCTGAGATTGGTAATGCAAAACCATTAAAATTTGTCCATCCAATATTTGACACTGGATAGTAAGCTGCATTGTGTCTAGCTGAAGATGGTAAATTTAGCGCTTGTTGGGAGGCAACCCAATATTTAGTTTTCTTTGGTCTAATTTATCTTTTTAGTTAATTTCTTTTAGGATAATTTAAATAAGTTGGAGGGAGCGCTCAAATTTTCAAAGGTATGTGTTGGACCAAAAATATACTGAGTCAGGTGTATTCTTTCATGTTCTTTATTATACCATTTATTCTTTCTTCTCCATTGAGGACAATATTGATTAAGTTAGTGGAGAGAAAAATAAAAATTTTAAAATTTTAAGTCCTCAAAAAAAGTTAGTATTTAATATTTAGACACCTGATTATGCTTAAGAATCAAATTAAACTAAGCATTTTTAAAAGAAAATTGATACACAGATTAAAAAATCTATGAGATATTGAGAAATCAAGTATTAAGAAAATCCAATAAAGAGTTAAGTCTAGAACATAAAAAGTTTTTTTTCTTTGAGCATTTTTAATTTTTTCTACTAGCATCAAAGAAAAGTCTACTTCTTATGGGCTTATGTAGGGTAACTATATATTTCTTCATATAAAAAAATTAAAATAGAATAGTTTTTAAGTACTTCTCACTGAGTAATCGAGCCTCTTTGCCTAAGCAAGCATTGAGTTTTGCATCAAAAGGTGAGAAGGGCAAAGAAGCTCATTGTAAAGCTAGTCTTAACTCGTAGCCTATTTGATTCGAGCTAGTAAGCCCGAGGGATATTCTATACCTAGTGCCCTAAAGCCAACTAGTTTGGGAGTCGTTGGCCTAAGACTCACTATATGGATCAAATAGAAAGCTTAAGAGGTTAAGACACTCAATAGTAGTACAATGTTAAAAAAATTAAAAAATATATATTGGTTTTCCATCGAGTAACCAACTTTCATTACCTAAGTAAGTAATGATATTCACATCAAAAAGTGGGCAATATGAAAATAAAAATCAATAAATGAAGGACGGAAGTAGCAATACACTTGTCTATATGAAAGTTTAGACAAATCAAAGATAAAGGTGGAATAATTTAGAAAAAATTTAGAAAAATTTTATATTTTTTATTTAATTTTTTTATTGATAAGCATTAATATCTTAATGATATGTCTCACTTAAGCTCTACTGAATATCAATGACCATTTTAAAAACTACTTAGATAAAATTCGAAACTCTAAAGTTAAAAAATATTTAAAACTAAATTCTTTCTTTACTCGAGGATGAGCAAAGCTTAAGTTGGGAGGTATGATAAGTACTATAAATTTATCAATAAAATATTAATTTATCAATTAATTTATATTAATTTTAAGAATTATTAATTAATTAATACATATTTTTGAGAAATTCATATTTTTATTAATTAAAAAATTAATTAAAAAAATAATAAAATTAAAAAATTAAATTTTATCATCAATAGAAAGAACTTATTTTTTTATCATAATGAAATAAGTTTTGCAGAAAATGGAGCTAAAACAAAGAAGATATGAATTTCTAAAGAAATAAAATAAATAAAAATTAAATTAAAAAAAAAAGTTCAGCCGGCTCTACAAGCCAAGCCACCAAGCCAAGCCAAGCCATCAAAGTTGATTCAATCATGGAAGCCGTCAGTCGGTCCATGATCCAGGCGTGGATTACCAGCTCAGTAGAAATTGGTGAATCATAGAGTGACACGTGGTGGACCTAGACCCTTAAAGGGTTCACAAAAAATCTATCGTGGCTCATAGGATATTTTAGACTTTTCACTCAGTGATAGGAGGCACTAATTGATTACAGTGTGCGATGTGGCTGGTCCACATGGTCCATAGCTATAGTAATTGCGCGATCCAATGGCCTGTATTCGATCCGATGGAGATCCGACGACCCATGATAAATCCTTCTTTGATTCATACAGTGCTCAGCGATCTAGCACGATCCGATGATCAGAAAATCAGTCAGTGAAGATCCAACAGTCCAGGAAGCTCCTGACTTGATTAAAACATCTAGAACTCGATCCAACGGTCAAATTCTCTCTTGATTAACTTAATCGGATGACTAGAATTTAATCCGACCTGATCTGGGCCGATATGCATTCGATTTTGATGATTTTTGGTCCGTTGGATTTCTATTGAATGGCCAAATTTCATCCAAAGTAGCAAAATTCATCCAGGACTCCTTTTAATCCAATTTTCACTTAGATTTCTCTATATTTTGATGATCAAAAAGCTCCTTAGTCCCACATTGCCCAGAAGAAAACTCTCCAACCCTCCAAGCTCAACAAAAAGGACCCAAGGCCTCTAAAAATCGGGATCTAATCAAGATGAAGCTTTGATACAAGGAAAAGCCAAGCTATAGGTTAATGGCTGCTTCAAAATAATGGATGCTAAGAAGAAAAGCTGGGCTTCTACACCATCTTTCTACCAATGCCAATTCAAGATCAGAGATCAGCCTATTTTAATTTTTTTTCTTTTTTTATATATTTAAATTATGAATCTTTTTAAGTAATGCAATATTTATTTTTATGCTCTTTAATTTCATACTCTTTATTTTTATTATAATTTAATTTCTATATTTTAATTATTACTTTTTATTTTTCTACAAGTAGATGCTAAGATCTAACTAGTAGATCTTAGTACCAAGTTTAAATTTCTGTACCTTTTAATTTTTAATTTTTATTTTTTAATTTTAAATTCTATTTTTAAAATCTTTTCCTTTTCTTTTCAAAAATCAAAAATTTCAAATCTAAAAATACTACTTTTTCTATGGATTCGACCCGACTCACTGCTATCTACACTTTTTAATTATTTTAAGAAGTCGGATTAAAATGATTAACATGGTGTCTTAACGATAACATCACATTTCTATCAGCAACTTTCGACTACAATGTATTCGACCCTAATCATAGACAATGCTACCAAATTTTGCTTTTTGCTAAACCAAGAGATTAAGTTAACTCCTAGAAATTGACAAGTTTTACTAGTGCTTTCTCTGTCTAATTTACATCCAGCAAAGTCTGCATCTGAATATCCAATTAAATCGATTGATGAATTCTTAGAGTACCATAAACCTATGGATTGAGTTTCTTTTAGGTATTTAAGTATTCTTTTTACAACATTTAAATATGTTTCTTTTGGATTAGAATGAAGTCATGCACATAAACAAACACTAAATATGATATCTGGTCTACTAGTAGTTAAATATAATAAAAAATTAATCATGCCTCTATAAAGTTTTTGATTAACACTTTTACCTCTTTCATCCTTGCCAAGCTTACGTGATGGACTCATGGGGGTACCAATTGCTTTAGAGCTCTCCATCCTAAATTTCTTGAGTAGTTCTCTTGTGTACTTGCTTTGAGTAATGGAGATCCCTTCTTTTGTTTATTTAATTTGAAGTTCAAGAAAGAATATTAGTTCACCCATCATGCTCATCTCAAACTTCTCCTGCATGAGCTTAGCAAAATCTTGACATAAAGTTTCATTAGTAGATCCAAATATAATGTCATCAACATATATTTGTATTACTAAGATGTCATGATTATCTCTTTCAATAAAAAGGGTTGTATCTACATTTTCTCTTGAAAATCTATTATTAAGCAAGAATTTACTTAGTCTTTCACACCAAGTCTTAGATGCTTATTTTAAACTATACAATGCTTTATTTAATCTAAAAACATAATTTGAAAAAGCATGATTTTCAAAACCAAGAGGTTGTTCTACATAAACTTCTTCAGCAATATATCTATTTAGAAAAGCACTTTTAACATCCATTTGAAATAGATTGAAATTCATAAAGCATGCATAAGCGAGTAAAAGTCTAATTGCTTCTAGTCTAGCAATAGGTGCAAAGATTTTATCAAAATCAATCTTCTTCTTGATAATAACCCTTTGCAACTAATCTTGCTTTATTCCTAATTACATTTTCATTTTTATCCAATTTATTTCTATTTATCCATTTTGTATCAATTACTAGATAATTTTTAGGTCTTGATACTAAGGTCCATATATTATTTCTTTCAAATTGATTAAGTTCTTCTTGCATTGCATTTATCCAATTATAATCTTTTCGGCTTCATCAATGGTTTTGGATTAAAAATGAAAAATAAATGCAAAATGATTGTATGCATCTCTATATGAAGAGCAAGTTCTTACCCCATGTGTAGGATCACCAATAATTAGTTCTTTGGGATGATTATGAACATACCTGCATTCTTTTGAAAGATCATTTGTACCTTGAGGTTGTTGTTGTTGTCCTTCACCCTCAATTTCTTGCTTGTCTTCATAATTCTCTTTATTTTGAATTGTTGAATCCTTTAGGGTGATCTCCTTCAATCCTTCTATAAGAAGATCTGCATCATCAATATCCTCACTCTTTCTTGATAGAAGATCATTAGTCTTATAAAAAATAACTTGTATTGACTCCTCTACTACTAAGATTCTTTTGTTAAAAACTCTAAAAGCTTTACTAGAAGAGGAGTAACCAAGAAAAATAGCTTCATCAGATTTTGCATCAAATTTACGTAGTTTTTCTTTACCATTGTTCAAAACAAAACATCAGCAACCAATAAGAAGAAAATATGCAATGTTAGATTTTCTTCCTTTCCAAAGCTCATAAGATGTTTTCTTTAAAATTGGTCTGATTAGGGCACAATTTAAAATGTAACATGCTGTGTTAATTGCTTCTACCCAAAAGTATCTTAGAAGGTTGCTTTCACATAGCATAGTATGGGCCATTTTTTTTAGTGTTCTATTTTTTCTTTCTACTACTCCATTTTGTTGGGATGTTCTAGGTGCTAAAAAATTATGGCTAATTTCTTTTTCATCATAAATTTCTTTAAAATCTTGATTTTCAAACTCGATTCCATGATCACTTTGAATGCTTTGAATCAAAAATTCTTTTTTATTTATAAATTTTGATAAAACTTTATGAAAATATGAAAAAGTTTCATCTTTATATGCCAAAAAGAAAATCCATATAAACGTGAGTAGTCATCGATAATTACAAAACCATAATATTTTCTACCTAAGCTTGTTGTTCTTGTAGGACCAAATAAATCCATGTGCAAAAGTTTCAATGGCCTAGAAGTTGAAATAATGTTCTTAGATTTGAATGAAACTCTTGTTTGTTTACCTAGTTGGCATGCATCATAAATTTTATATTTTTCAAAGTTCAATTTTGGTAAATTGGTAACTAGTTTCTTTTTTATAAGCTTTGAAAGTGAATACATACTAATTTGTGCAAGCCTACGATGCCAAAACCAACTAGTCTCATTAATTTTGACATTCATAGCTACTAAACATTGCATGTTTATTATAGAAAGATCATTCAAATCTACCATATAAATATTACCATGCCTATGACCAACAAACTTAATGCCATCATCACTGAAACTAGTTACAATACACAATGAAGATTCAAAAACAACTTTGTAATCCTTGTCACAAAGTTGACTAATACTTAAGAGATTATGTTTTAAACCATCTACTAATAAAATATTTTCAATATACTTAGAGGAAGTGATACTGACATTACCTATACCAATGATCTTTTCTTTTCCATTGTCTCCAAATATAACCATCCCTCCATTTTTAGCATCAAGCATGATGAATTAGGACTCATCACCAGTTATATATCTTGAGCATCCGCTGTCAAGATACCATCTTCGATTTTCTCCTTTGGATGCAAGACACACCTACATGCAGAATCAAGTCCTTACTCTAGGTACCTAAGTTTTCTTGGGTCCTTTAAGGTTAGTCGCAATGGTTCCTTTTGAAATCCATATTTTCTTTATATTTGAATTGTTAGAGAAGCATGTATAAGATTTGTGTCCTAGTTTACCATATTTAAAGCAAGTAACATTTAAAAATTTATTGCTTTATGAATTTATAAAAATATTTTTCAAAAATTTTTATTTTCTTAGGGGGTTATAGCCTAGACCAGTCTTATCATAAATGGTCTCTTGAGTTAAGACTAGTTTTTCACTTAGGATAGTTTCATTTTCTTTTAGCAAGACTTGATTTTTTAATTTTAGTTCTTTATTTTTAGTTTCTAACTTCTTTAAATCATCTACTAAATCATAGAAGGCTTCTTGAAGTTCTTCAAATGTAAATTCATTTGAGATTTCAGCACTTATCTTATTCTCATATGCCATAAGACACAGGTTGGCTTGTTCATGAGCTTCTTCCTCTTCGGAGCTTGGGTCGTCACTATTACTTCATGTTGCCACCATAGCCTTTTTCTTGTATTTCTTGAAAATCTTTTTAAGTTGAGGACATTCAGATCTAAGGTGCCCCGACTTCTTACATTCATAGCAAATAAGGGACTGCTCCCTATCATTTTTCTTGCTATGCTCTCCTTTGGTAGGTAGCCTCTTCCTCATCCCTTATTTTTTCTTCAAAAATCTCTTGAACTTTCTTATGATGAGGGCTATTTCTTCATCTTATTCTTCATTTTTCATTTCATCGGATTCCTCATCTTGTTGAGTGGTGGATTTAAAGGCTATTATCTTTTTTCTTGGCATCTTCTTCTTGATGTTGTTTCATGCTTCGCTTGTGCGTCATTAGTAATCCTAGAAGCTCCTCCAAGGATAAAATATTCAAATCTTTGGCTTCTTGGATTATGGTCACTTTGGCCTCTCATGTCCTTGGCAAAGACCTAAGAATCTTCCTCACAAGATCACTGTTAGAATAAGACTTGCCAAGACTTTTAAGATCATTTATAATATCCATAAATCTAGTAAATATTATAGTTATTGATTCATCATTCTTCATTTTTAAAAAGTTCATATTTGTGCACAAGCATGTTAATTTTTGACTTCTTAACTTGATTAGTTCCTTCATAAGTTACTTCTAATCTATCCCATATTTTTTTAGCCGACATGCATGTTGAAATACGATTAAATTCATTAGCATCTAGTACATAATATAAAACATTCATGGCTCTTGCATTGAGTTGAGCCATTTTCTTATTAATCCCATCCCATTTCTTTTCAGGTTTGATTGATTCCTCACCATCAATTATCTTAGTGGGTGTGTATGGTCCATTAACTATGATACTCCACATATCATAGTCAAGTGCTTGTATAAAAATTCTCATCCGAGCTTTCCAATAGGTATAGTTTGACCCATTAAAAAGTGAAGGTCAATTTGTGGACTGCCCCTCAACTAGAGAAATACTAACTTGAGTTGCCATAGATCTTTGACTCTTTGATGGTTAAATCAAAGTAGGGCTAGAGCACCAGGCTCTGATACCACTTGTTTTCCAGCTATGCAATCCAGAAGGGAGGCTGAGTGAATTTTTAAAATTTTAAAACTAATTTAAATATATCAAGATTGACTGATGATATGCAAGACATGTGTGTGAAGCGATTTAGGTTAGAAAAAAAATATAAAAGATTAGAGAGCAAGAATTTAACAAACTAAGAAAAGAAAGATAGCAAGCACACCACAAACAAGCAAGATTTACAGTGGTTTGGTGCTTTTTTTGCACCTACATTCACTCTCCAAGCTCCTACTTGGAAATTAAAATCCACTAACCATATTCAAGTTGAATACACCATTGAAAACCTCCAACCCTAGCTATTCCAAGCTAGTACACTTATTTTTTGGGTACAAACCAACCCAATACAATCCTATTCAAGGTTAGAATCAATCTTCTCAAGTTTTAGAACCCCTTCAAAACTTGAATCAAAATAATAAAGCAGAGTAGAAGATTTAATGATAATCAAATACAAGTTTAGCTCCCTTTATGAGCAAATAAAATCTTAAGAATGCTTTCACAATAATGGATGAAGCTTCTCTGATTTTTCTCAAGATTGTTAAAGATTTAAAAAAGCTCTTGAGAGATAGGAGAACTTCAAATGAAGGCTTCTTTGCTTAAAGATAACTTTTGCTTAGGGCTAAAATTGAATCATACCAATTTCTTATATTTTTTTTATTTAAAGCCTTTTAAATCTTCAATAGATGGAGGAGAGAATTCTGAGCAAGATTTATAGCCATTGGAGATATTAAAGAAATTATTAAAACTTATCAAAATAAGAAAAAAAAGCCATTGCAAAAAAATTTTCATTGTAGGGGTCGACTCATGGCACAGGGGTCGACCTCCTCTGAGACAAAATTTAGAAAAATAGCTATTCTATATTTTTAGCCTTCGAAATAGCAGTGGTCAATCCTAGGGTCGACCCTTAGCATAGAGACAACATGTGAAATAGCTCTTTTCAGCAGGGAACGACCTAGGGGTCAACCCTTTTGCTTCAAACTTAATTTTCTTTCAAAATAAGCATCCAAAAATTATAGGACTACCTCCAAAGGATTAAAAATCTTCTATACTTGCTCTTGAGGTTCTCAGATCAAAACTTAATAAAATTATGATTTTGCCCCTAAAATATAAAAAATCTTTTTCCAAGCCAAATTCATTAATAATCTCCTCAAATACTTTGTAATCATCAAAATCAATTCTTGGAGCAACATGAAGACCTCTAGGTGGTCGATTGGATTAGTGGTCCTATTGTAGCTTTCAAATTGGGGGAGTTTGAAGTTCGGTGGGATCAACTCTTGAATGATTTGGATAGAAAAAGGTGGGTCAATGCAAATATTATCATGGTGAGCTGGGATGGAATGGTGGAATTCTTCGATCCGCTGGTCCATGTCCTATAGCTTTTGATCAAGAGCATCATCTCAATCATGGATCTTGAAGATTTTTCGACTGTAGATGGGAAAAATTTTCTCTAAAAAAGAATCATGGTCTGAATAGGGATCTACCTTCTATTTCTCCTTCCTAAGAGTATCGAGTTTACTGATCCTAGATGCCTCCTTGGGACTGGTTCCTGAAACTCTGGTGAGAGATTTTTTGATTAGGCCATTGCTGGAGGTTGCTGCATGGCCTGCATCATTTTGATGAGGCCTCGAACTTACTATACTAGCAGGTTGAATTGCTCTGGATCCACCATTGCCATCGATGGAGGAGGTGGAAATATCGATGATGGTGTTGAAGTAGGTGGATTTGGCTCAGATCTAATGGCAGAGACGGTGGAATATCGAGTGATCATCTTCTTTGAAGGCATTCCTGAGACTAAGAAAGGTCAAATAGAGATGGATCTTGAAGAAGAGATCAAACAGAGTCGATCGAGCAGTCCTTTTAGAACAAGAGCTTAGAGAGCCCTTCCTCTAGCGTCAATCCTATTGGTGCAGAATCTGATTGATGTCGAAACTAAGCTAGAGCTGAAGAAGATGGGATCGCCATCAACGATCTGCAAAATAAAATCCTGACTGGAGTCGAGGATGGTGACTCTGGTAGGATCCTTTGATGATCAAGTTAGCTTTTCTGGCTAACAGAAATGGAGTGCTTAGAAAATTTAGGAATGGAGTAATAAAAAGAGGAATGAGAGCTTAGCGAAAATATATCTCTTATATAGGCAGAGCTCGTAACAAACTGATGGTGATAGTCATAACTACTCGGTAGTGGACCATTCAAGGCCACATGGAGTTTATTATGGAAAGTAATGTTCGTTGTTGTGATGTGCCAATCCATTGAGATTTAATAGTCAAAGTTTGGGGGGAGTAGGTGTTGACAACGAAGAGCTTTGAGTCATAATAGTTCAAGAGAAGTTTAGACTCCTTTAAGGTCGCCTGCATGTAGGTTGGATTGGATTGAGTTGGTAGCTAAATTCATGCAAACGATGAGGTCCTTCTGGGTGACTGAAAGGAAATCGACTGAGAAGAGGTTGACTGATGGGAGCTTGCCTATAGATAAAAGGAGTTCATTCTTAATGAATTTGACTAAAGGAAATCACCCAGAAGGAGTTCGACTGGAGAAGATTGTCTGGAAGGAGGGCGGCTGGAGAGAGATCGTCTGGAAGAAGTCTAATTGAAGGAGGTCGTTTGGAAGGAGGACAACTGGGCCCTAATCCTGTTATTCATTTTTAGTCAAAGGATAGGATTAGTATAATGATAATTCTCCTTCATCATTCAAGATTATGCCGCCGAACTTCTGTGTGCCTTTGGAAGGTTCAGCAGCATGAACTCATCCTTGAGAAGATCGATAAATTCCAATAGGAAGGAAGTCGGCGGTCAAGAACTTCGACAGGGGGTATTTTTATCTCCAACAAGCCCTTTGGGCAATTGAATGGAGTCTAGAAGACAAGTGTTGCGGAAGGAGTTTGGCCAGCTTTAAGATTGACTAGATCGAGCTACATTAGAAATGAATACTCAATTGCTTGGAAGGCTGCCATCATTGTTCAAGCTTGTTTGGGTGAAACCTGTAGTACTTTGTAGGTTCTGGAGTCATTAATTGAAGTTAGTCATAGTTGTTATCGTCGGATGAGGTCTTCCAAAGGCCTGAGAACCTGTTGAACTTCAGTAGGAAAGGGTTTACCCTCAACAGCATGCTTAGACCTCACTTTGATGTGTTATGTTGCTTATTAGGCTCATATATCATGATTACTTGGTACTTCGGGGAGCACGCTAGATCATTTGGTGTTAGTTGAGTTATCTAGATTTCTAGCTTAGTTTAATCTAGTTTTGATATTTGATACAAATGAAATATTATTATTTATATTACATAAAGTTATTGAAAACTAATTTAATTAGATTTTTATTAAATTGATTTTAAAGGATTAAAGGCTTATTATTATTGCTACTCTAAAATTGTGATTTGAACTATAGCCTTGTATGCTTAAGGGCCCGCTCTGCAGGTATGCGGCATCAGTTAGGCTTTAGAGGGCACGATAGCTATCCCATGTGGTGAAGGGCCCACAACCACTAGTACATGATCCCCTATTGCACCCACTTTTTGACATTGCTCACCCAATGCACCCAACCCTCTTTGATGACATCTACAAGTCCCCTCCTTCAAGTCATGATCCTCGCCAGTCTCTCGGCCCACCTTGCCATCATCAAAGAGCACCTTGCTATCTAGCAGTGGCACATCCAGGGCCTCCTCATCAACAACTAATGCCCTGCTACTACCCACATTGCCTTTAAGAAGGGGAGGAAATCATCCACCACTAGATCGAGTGTGTTAATCACATTGGAACATTGGCTCATGCCAAGAGGGATCTTCAACTCTACAAAATTTAATTTTTTACCCTATATCGATGAATTTCATCATTTGCTTTTTGTTTTTCTTTTTGTTTGCTTTTTCTTATGGATCACTCAATTAATAGTGATTTAGGCTCTTATGCTTCCTTTTGCATAGCCAAAACTATCATAATATTATGACTTTATTATTCTACAGAGGCTAGTAAGCCTAGATTCTTTCAATTGTATATTTATGATATTGTTTACACCCAATCTCAACTATCCAGATAGCAGCTAATAGCAATCGTTGTATGGATCAGATTTGAGGGAGTTAAACACACAAAAGTCACTTGAAACTCATTGAATAGGATGGAGTTTGATTATAGCAAATTAAAGAAAAGGAAGATGGTATCTTGATAGAAAAAAATAGTGCCCTACGAGCCAATTGCATAGATAATGTAATGAAATTTTTCTGTTTTATCTTCATACTCATGTATATGACATTGATGATTTACTAATAATATGAGGTTTTGTGTTTCATTATATGTTGCATCTTATTATTTTATTTATCACTTAATTAAGATTATGATGAACCCCATAGATTAGGATAATAATTTTATGATCATGATGAGATCATGCTAGTAAGACCTAAATCCTAGATAGCCCCAATCTAAAATGTTCCTAATCATAGGATTATTGAGTCAAGAATCAATGACACCAGTAAAACTGACACATCCTATGTATGCTCAAAGAAGAGGGTGATTGATTTCACAATAATTTATGTGGAGATACTAATATAAGAGTGTGGGTGCTTATTGAAGAATAAGTTCTCTAAATTGACTTATAAGAAAAATATCAAATGGAGCATTACGAGCTTGTCAATAGATAATTCTTTAGTAAGAGTGGTGTAAATGATTTTTAGACCTGAGATCACCATGATACCTTATATATATGGATCTATGTTTTGGTCCATACCCTAACATGACTCTCTAAAATATGTCTGGGATGTTTTGGATATGGTGAGGTATGCATGAAAGTTATGAGTGATCAATAAGAAATTAGTCACTCCTTTTAAGAGGAGAGAACATCCTATGTGATCTCATAGGATGATGACTCAAGAAATCTTTGGCCAAAGTAGGATGAAATTAGAAAAAATTTCTAAAATTTCATCAATCGAGTCATCATTATTAGATCAAGATACATATGGATAAGTATTTAGACTTGATATGATTCTATGCCTATAGCTTATCTGAGATGTTATATGATCGAAGGATTAAATTGCATAATAACATTTCATGGAAGGATGTTTTGGTTATTCCACTAAAATTTTACATCTTCTGGATAGTCATGATATGTTGCTAGATATAATCTTGACTTGTAGGCTCTTATAAATTAGAAAGTTTAATTTAGCAATTAATCAAAAGAAGTTCTCATTAATTGATGCGATTGGACTTAACATATTTTGGGCCTAATTAATTAAAAAAGTTCTACTTAAGTTAGGTGGACATGAGCCTGAGTCTACTACTGGCTAGATATAAAATCTAATGGTTCACACACTTATGGAATTGTTATCAACGACTTAAGATTAGGCCTTGGAGGACTTAATTGAAATAATTACTAAAGTTATGGATTTATGAGAAATCCTAGAGGGCAATAAATAAGCATACTAGCATATGTTAAAATCCTAAGATCCCATAACAACTCCTCATGCCCAAGAGAGCTCACATCCTAAAAAGACCACACCCAAGAGGGTTTCATGCCCAAGAAAAGCTCACACCCAAAAAGAAAATAAAAGAGGCGGTAGAATTTCTTGAGAAAGATTTCAGCAACAGTGGAGAGGGATAAGTCCTAATCTGATTTTGCATGATGTTCAATTATTGATTTATTTCATCAATCATAAAAACAAAATTATTTTATTCATGATCAAACCATGACATGAGATGGCATGCTCTAATATTTTGTGTGACAATTTTGGATAGCCTGCTACCAAAAAAAAATTGCCATGGAGGGGCTGCTGCATGTGATGCACATGCCTACGCACCAAGGAAGCCAATGTTGGCCACCACAGTTGGGCATTTGTGGCTAGAAGTCATAGTTGAAGGGGGTGTCCCACCATGATTCAAGGCTGCCACCATCAACTCCATGGAAGAAAGATGCTTCAATCACAATCCTAAGGTGTTTTGGACTTCCTACAAAGTTAAAAGATGAATTGAGCAAGAATTAGAAGCAATATTGTAAAAGAATTTGAATTCATGTGAGCTAGAATTTAATTATCTTAATGAGTTTAGGATTCTTGTTAATTGAGAATTAGAAGTTGACTAAAATTCATGATCCTAATTAGATTATGATTCTTGTTACTAGAACTTCACAATCCTAATTGCACTAGGATTACTATTAAAAAGAGACTCTATGTTGACTACAGTATCATAAACTTAATTAGATTAGGATTTGAATTAAAGTTGACTTAGTACAAATTAAGATGAATTCTGGTTGACTTAGGATAAGAGTAAAATTCTAGTTGATTAAAAGATTAATTCAAGTTGACATAAGTCAAATGTTGACATATGGTTGATTCACAATTGACTAATGTAAAAAACACTAGATTTTAAATTTCATTTCTTTTTCTTATTTCTTCCTATTTGTCTCACATGTTCACTGCTAACTCTATTTTCTCATGTATACTGTATATCTAAAACTCTAGTACATAAAGGTGTTGGATGTGTGCCCTAAAAAGGTAATTATTGGTTGGTACATTTGTATTTTCAAGGCTTGCATGTACTTGTACTTGTAAAACTTTTATTATTAATAAAGGATATTCTTTTTTCAATCATATTTATGTGTCTATGATTTATCCTTGAAATTAATAAAGATTATTTTATATATTCTCAAGATATTGAAAATTTGAGACATACAGTATTAGTGGTTAATTTATAAATACTCCTGATCAGAAGATCATCATGGAGAATAGTGATTGATCCAATTAGATCAGTGCATGGATCACATCCTTTATAGACAGATGAGTCTCGAGTCTATAGTATGGAGATACTAGATAAGAGTATAGGTGGTTATTAAAGAATAATTTATACTAAGCATGACCAATATGAAAAATTACTTGAATATCTACTCACTCATCAGTGGTCTTCTCGATGCTACAGTGATATGACTAATCCTTTGACCGACAGTGCATTTGCTATTCATAGCGAGGCAACTGTAGTTTGACTACACGTCCACTTGGTCCCTAGCTATTTGAGTCATTGCTATATATGTTGGCTATAATGGGTTTAGGTTCGTTGTTAGGAGTAGAGTGCACTTTTATGGAATCTATCAATCTTAGTAAAAAAGTAGTCCTATATGATTCACAAGACTAAATTCAGAAAGTCTTTGATCAAAGTAAGTGTGAATAGTGAAAAAGAGTTTTCACAAGATTCACTGATGAACTCGAGTCAAGCCAATCTTTTATATGACGAAGGTGAGGTTTGACGAGTTATCCATGACCTCCATAAAGTCGAAACTTATGATAGAAGGGCTAAATTATATGATAACTATACATAGAGATTCATACTTTCATTCTACTAGATCGTCACTATATACTGTTAGATGTCACTAATAGATTATGGGATCTATGAGCATCATCTTGATGATCAATGATTCTTAATGAACAGTATTAAAATTATTTTAATTTATTAAAAAAATTTAATGATATTATGATAGAGATCATAATATATCTTATTACTAGATAGAATAGAACCTACAGGGTTACACACAAAAGAGATTTCTGTCCAATCCAATGGTTGATCGACGATTGTGAATTATTAAAGGATATAATTATCAATACAATTGATAATTAACCTAATATAAAAATTTTAGAAGGATTAATTAGTAATTTAATTGCTAATTAGCTTAATTTGATTAAGCAAAAAGTTTTGGATCAAGTCTAATTGAATTGGATTTAGTTTGACTTGAATTGGGTTTGGTTTGATTGGGTTATGAGATGACTCAATTACAAAGAATTCAATTTTTAGTTTGATTAGAATTTAGATTCAATTAAATCTTAATCAGATTATAATTTAATCTAATTAGGGATCTATTAGATTAGGTTCAATCAAGTATTTAGGTCTAAATCAAATTAGATTTGGTTTGAGTTCAAATTAAAACCCTAGAGTCCCCATTATTAGGGACTCCATCCATGCGCCAACCCCATTCCCATGCACCTTCTCTCCTCACAAATTCCAGATTTGTGTGAGAAATTCCATGATAAAAATCCTGTTGGCCAACCACTCCATCTCTCTTTTGGATGAGGATAAAATCTAGTTTTGAACTGGATTCAAATTTGAAAAAAGATAGAGTTTGATTCTATCTATTTTCTCTTGGATGCCTTCTATAAGAAGGGTTCTTTTAGGGGGCGTCACATATGATTTTTATATCCTTCCAACCCATGGCCGACTATTAGAGAGAGAGGGAGTTCTTGGCATCATCCCCTTGAAGTTTGAAGGGGAGGCTCTGCGGCTTCTAGGCATGGGACTCCAAAGAAGAAGGCTGTGCCACTTTATCTTCTTCTTCCTTCGATTCTTCTTCTATCTAAAGATTGTCTTCAAGATCTAAAGAAGAACCAAATCAGCTATCAAGAGATCTTTTCTGCAAGGGAGCTAGCACCCCAGCGAGATTGATGAACCATCAAACTTTGTGTGAATACCTATGAAGGACGGGCAAGTGCACGGCTAAAGGAACCTGTCAAGTCCACGATCATCGATTATGGAGTTCTCGACCCACACTAAGGTATGAGATCTGATCTCATAAGTTATTTTTAAATTATGTGTATCTTAGATCCAAGCTAGGGAAGGTTATTAGATCTAATCTAATATATGACAAATTAAGGGTTAATCTAGATCTATTACGTTGTAATTTCAAAATTATTTTGAAATACATGCATGTAACCTACCTTGCCATCTAATAGTGGTATTAGAGCCACGGTTCTATTTTGGCATGTAAGATCTGATTTTATCATAGATTTGAAAGTTAGTTTTGGATTTATATGATTTATTTTGATTTTATTTAGATCTGAAATTTTCATTGATGTATATGATGCATAGATAGTTTAGATCTGTATCCTTGTTGCCTAGTATTAGGATTGGATTGATCACCATGGCCGTCCGATCATAAGACAAAGTACAGATTGAAGTTTTTCTTTTGCCCAATCGATGAGTTCTATTATGGCATGTAAGAATGTCACTATGATTATATCCCAAGAAGAAGAACAGCGAAAGAAAAGTTATGGTGACTGTTGATAAAAAACCCAAGATCTAAAATTTTGTTGATGAACGATTTTTGAAAATGATTTTCAATCACTTTTGATCATATTTTAGATTTGATTTTGCATGCATATAATATATGCTTAGTTGGTTTTAGATCTGATTTTCATGTATATGATATGTGATTTTAGTTTTAGATCTAAATTGATACTATATGTCACCATGTATGAGATACAAACCTAGTGTAGTTTAGATCTAACTCTATTTCGACATGTAAACTAAATCCATGTTCATAATGTACTTAATTGAGAATTAAGATATGAAATTAAAGATCTAAAATTTAGAATTTAAGATATGAAATTCACTACATAAAACATGGGTTAAGGATTTGGGTAGCTCAATTAGGTCTAGTTTGAGTAGTTGATCAAACCGAATTAATAGTTAGTTAGGTTTAGGTCTAATCTGCTCATGACCAACCCAAATAGTTTAGTTTGGTCAAATTGATTAATAGCTACATATTGTTGATCAAATTAAAAGACATAATTTAGCTTAATAGTTTGAGCCTAGAATAATAGGTTGACCTAATCAATTCTTGTTGACCAATTGGTGCTCAAGATAAGTTTGGTAGTTCGATCGATGATTTTTAATTGGTAGCCCACTTATTTGGTTATTTCGATGGTGTCTAAGGCAAGCCTTGGAGACCCTCCCAATGATCTCACTTACTTGGCCAACTTGGTCAATTAAGTTTTGAGTTAGGTTGCTGATGATTAGAGCTAGCCCATGTCACTAGATTAGTCATAACTGTTATGACTAATTAAGGATGAGATTTGAACCAAAATCTCTTTAATTAAATATTAAGTCCAGCGGTCTTCCATCGTTGTAGAGATACAAGTGCCTTCCTGATGTTGATTGTTTTCAGCTGGTCATAGTGGTTCGATTGCAATAAAAAGGTACAACCACTTTATAGCATTAGATGCCCTGGGGTAGAGATAGGATTAGGCCCAATAACTATTGGGTGAGGGTCCTAATGACGGCTTTACACCCATTGGTATATATTTGGTCTAACTTAACTAAGAAATATGCCAATAAGTATTAGGTGAGGCTATAAGACTTAGAGACCGAACCCACTGCATCTTGCTTAATGAAGCAACGGACAAAGATTTATCCACTCATTAGTTTATGTATCACCAATAACTATTAGGTAAAGTGCACATGAATCAGTGGGACTGCAATATCCACTAAAAACTGATTGTGTATAGGTTTCCGTTTCTCCACCCGAGGAGTGTGAAAGATTTGAAGAAATAGTGAGAGCCTTTTTTATTTATTAAAGTTCCAATAACAAATATTTATAAGTATAAATATCTAATTAGAAATTATTTCTATCTATGGTTAACCATGTCGAGTTCAAATCCTTTAGCCCGAACCCTATACACCAATAGATTGACCGGTACAAACTATAAGGATTGGCTTCGAAATTTAAGAATCATTCTTAGTTTCGAGAAGCTAAACCATGTCCTCTACCAGGATGCACCTGTGTTGCTAGCTCATCCATCCCCAGATCAACGAGTTGCACTTGAGAAGTGGATAGATGAAGACAATAAGGCAAAGTGCTATATTCTTGCATCCATGTTCAATGATCTTTAGCATCAATATGAAGACATGAGGACTACTAGGGATATGTTGACTCACCTATAAGAGTTATATAGTGAACAGAGTCACACGGCTCACTTTGAGATCTCCAGGAGACTCTTCAGAGCAAAGATATGTGATAGAAATTCTGTCCACGATCATTGTTTGACAATGATTAAGAACATAGAAGATCTTTAGAAGCTCAGCATGAACATGGATAAGGAATTGCAGGTGATCTGATCCTGCAATCCCTTCCTAATTCGTATGAGTAATTTATCATGAACTACCATATAAATAAGATTGATAGCACTTTGCCTGAATTGCTGAACATGTTGGCGACAGCTGAGGGCACCTTGAAAAGTTTAAGAGATACGGTTCTTACCATACAGCAGGCTTCCTCGAAGAGAAAGTCTTCTTGGAAGAAGAATAAGAAGCTCCCGAAGAAGTAAAAGATCAAAAGCAAGCCCAACAAGCAGGCTTCAAAGAATGCCGTTGATAAAGAAAAATATTTCCACTGCAATGTCGAAGGTCATTGAAAAAGGAACTATCTTGTATACCTGGCCACTATGAAGAATAAGAAGAAGGATAGGCCTTATGAAGGCATGTCTAAGTTGCTTATTATTGAAACTAATCTAACGATTTTCTTTTCTTCCAGTTGGGTTCTAGATTCTAGTTCTAGTGCTCACTTATGCACTTCTATGCAGGGTCTGAAAGAAGTTAAAAGGCTGAGGAAAGGCGAGATCACTTTTTGGATCGATAATAGGATAAGAGTTGCGGCTGTAGCCATCAAGACCTACCCTCTGCAACTACCATTAGGACTTAGTTTGATTTTAAAAAATTGTTATTATGTACCTAGAGTCAGTAGAAACTTGATTACTATATCTATGCTGGTGCATGATAATTATAATTTTCATTTCAATAAAGACTTGTGTATAGTTTATTTTGAAAATAAAATTATTACATGTGTCTCTTTAATTGATAGGCTTTATCATTTATATGTGGATGCGAGTGTTGATATTAACAAATAAGTTATGAATGCCATAGGATCTAAGAGACTTAGAGATAGGATTAGCCAAAAGTATCTCTGGCATCTTAGGCTAGATCATATCGGAGAGGATAGACTTGACAAACTAGAGAAAGATGGTCTTCTTGAGCTATTGACTTTCGAGTCTTATCCAGTTTGTGAGTCATGTCTTCAAGAAAAGATGGATAAGCTATCCTTTATAGGATATGAGAAAAGAGCCACTAAAATATTAGCCCTAGTGCACACTAACGTATATGGTCTATTCGATGTACAGATTAGGGATGGCTATCTCTACTTCATAATCTTTATTGATGATTTCTCATAGTATGATTTTATGTATCTGATGCATCACAAATCTGAGGTCTTTGAAAAGTTCAAAGAATTCAGATGTGAGGTGAAGAAGTAGACCAGAAAATCCATAAAAGTTCTTCAATCAGATTAAGGAGAAAAATACCTTAGTGGGAATTTCAGGCCTATCTTAAAGATAACGACATAGTCTCATAAGGGACACCTTCGGGGATGCCTAAGGTTAATGGGATATCCAAAAGGAGGAATTGGATCCTATTAGATTTGGTCTGGTTCAAGATGAGCTTCATAGGTCTTTCGATTTTTTAATGGGGACATGCATTGCTTTCTGTTATTCATCTCTTAACTCGAGTTTCCTCTAAATTCGTTCCTACCACACCATACGAGTTATGGTATGGTAAGAAACCATCTCTTGGTTACTTCAAGATTTGGGGGTGTCCATCCCATGTCAAGTGACAACAAACGGACAAGTTAGAGGCTAGATCACTTAGGGTTCATTTTATAAAATATCCTAAGAAATTTATGGGATACTATTTCTATCTTTCAGAGGATTATAATGTAATTGTGAGCCATCATGCCGTCTTCTTGGAAAAGGAGTTTATCCAAGATGGAGGCAATGGGAGGAAGATTGAGCTCAAAGAAAAAATCTCTAAAGAACATTGAGTCCAAAAGCCTGAATTTAGTAGTGAGCCAGTAGATGTGGTACATTCTTTACCTCATAGATCAAGTGGGGTCTTCCATCCTTCGAAAAAATACTTAGGTATACCTACAAAGGATTTAGAGGAGCGTTCCTTGTGTGAGATAGGGACATTATGAATGATCCCAAAACTTATGGTGAAGCAATGTTAGATGTAAACTCCGAGAAATAAATGGAAGTCATGAAGTCTGAAATTGACTCCATGTATTTCAATCAGGTCTGGACCTTAGTAGATTCACCTGAAAGTATTGTACTTACTGGGTGTAAATAGATCTAAAAAAAAAATTGGATTGGATGGTAAGGTAGAGACCTATAAGGCAAGGCTGGTGGCAAAAGATTATAATCAACGCGAAGGCATTGACTATTAGAAGACCTTTTCACCAGTGGCTATGCTAAAATCTAATCCATCCAGACTTTGCTTTCTGTTGCAGCATATTATGATTATGAAATATGATAGATGGATGTAAAAACAGCCTTCCTAAATGAATATCTTGAGGTAGATATCTATATGGAGTAACCTATGGGTTTCATATCTAGTGATAATGATCATAAAGTCTACACGCTACAAAGATCCATTTACGGACTTAAGCAAACATCTTAGAGCTAGAACACTCACTTTAATAATGTGATCGGATCATTTGATTTTATTAAAAATGAGGAGAAGCCATGTGTGTATAAAAAGATCATTGGGAGCACTGTCACGTTCCTCGTATTATATGTAGATAACATCCTTCTGATTGAGAATGATATTTTCATGCTGACATTAGTTAAAGTCTAATTTTGTTCAATTTAGACTGCTTTAGGCTTGAGGTTTGTACTGACAGTTTGACATAGCCAGCCATCTTGACCCAATTATCAATAGGTATAGGTCAGTATGACTTGAAATGGGTAGTTTAGGATAAGATGGCATTCCTTGGTTCGGAGACTGGGTGATCACTTTTTCCAAGCATGCCACTCCTCCCTCCCCATGGTTATGTGATGGAAATTGAACTCCCTAGAATGCATACAAGGTGGTATCGTAACATTGGCCATAGTCCCTATTGTAGTATCCTAGTAGGCTCAAATACTAGGTGGCAGCCAAGATCAGGCCAACCATTAAGCCTAAATACTAGTCCTATATATTTGTTGGTGTAAAATCTGATTGACGTCGGATCGAGCTAGAGTGGAGGAGAATGAGATCACGGTCGGTGATTTGCAAAATAAAGTTCTGTCCGAAGTCGATGGTGGTGGCTCCGGCAGGACCCTCCGATGATCAAGTTAGCTCTTCTGGCCAACAAATTTGGTGCTAGAAGGAGGGCCCCTCTACCCCTGAGACTTTCCTATTCTTAAAGGAGTGCTCAGCGACGATCTCTCTCTTTCCTCTCTAGAGATCTCCCTTCTTCCTCTCCAGAGTTTTTTTCCAAGAGAAAATACCTCCTAGGAGAGCTTTGACCCGACGATCGATGGCCTCGACGATCCGATCCCATTCAAATCCATCTGCTTCCGCTTCTGTCCTTGTAACTTAGGTTCCATCCATACCCACGGTAGATGTGGAGCAGTTCAACCTGCTTGTCCAGTAGGTTCGTGGCCTTATGAAGGCAGTGTAGACCATGCGGCAGCCCCTGATGGTGACTCCATCGGAAAACCCACCAACTGAATGTTGAAAATTGGCTTCAAGAAAGAGTATTCAGGCTAGCATACCCATCACCCCTAATAAGTGGTAAAAATATACTAATAAAAGTATTAAATTATAAAATAAATTAATTTATTTATTTAAAAATTAATATTTTTATTAATTTTATGTAGGAAAGAAGGCCACCAATATGAAAATCTTATTTTTTTGGTTCAGATAAAATAAATTTCAAGCAAAATGGACTTCAAATGAGCCCAGAATTGAATTTCAAAAAAAAAAAAACCACCGATGCAACGCTGACGTCAGCATTTTTTGTGGCGCATGATGGACCAACTGGAGGGTATTTCGAGCATTTCACAGCAAGAGGCATGCTCTGATTGGCTGAAGAATGTGGTGGTCCATGCAACACCGAGCTCGCGCATGGTCCATGGAGGGCAATTTGGGAATTTTGGCTGATCCAACAGGCGGCATTCACTGAAACTCAATCAGACGGCCGAAACGAAGATGCTGATGGATGGCATCCACAGCTCCCGATCGAGATCCAACGGCTGAGATTCATTCCGACATTAAACTATAGATCAGAAGCCTTCTTTGTATGCGATCGGACGGCCCAGATTCGATCCAACGGTTAATCTAATGGCTGATATAAAATTTGACTTGATTTGGGTTATTTTAAGGTGTTTTTGAGTGGTTTTTGGACTGTTTGATCAACATCCAATGGGCAGAATTATCCAGATCTTAATTTGAGTTGTTTTGGGAGTCTTAAACCTAATTTTTGATGGATTTTAGGGAGAAATCAAACTCTTCATCTATAAAAAACCTACTTCTATCGTGAAAAAAAAAAATCAGAGAGAGATAGAGAGAGAGAGATGGGGAGAGAGAGAGAAATAGAGAGAGAGAGAGGGAGAAGCAGAGAGAGAGAAAGAGAGAGGAGAGAGGTAGAAAGAGAAGAGTGGTTTGTGAGAGAATCAAAAAGGATTTTGATTTTTTTGATGATCAAGACATCGATTAAGGAGCCTCTTCTTCTTCACCAAGTTCTCCACATCAAGAGCAGCAGACAATCAATTTTAGCAACCAAACAGTCTAATTTTTCTATGCTTTTTATTTTATTTGCTATTTTTAAACTTATTATCACGAACTAAATTTTCTTTTACTAAGGCTAAGGTGTAGCCACTCTTTTGATGCAATATTCAGTATGATTTATTTTTAAATTTTATTCATGAGGAGTATATAAATCTGATCTTAATGTTTTTAGATTACTGGCCATCTTCTAATTGATCTGATGAACATAGATGTTACCAACCAAGTACATCTATGTTAATGCTTCTTGATTATATACCTTGTATTATGAATCAAATTAGAATTCATATGCATGCGGGAATTTTAGTATGCTTTGGACGCAGCGTATTTTAATTAGAGGATTTCACAAAATCTAATGCATTAATATTTATTTAAATTACACCTAGACCAAAGAATAATTAATAAATATTAATAGTTTTGCTATGCCTGGATCAAAGGGTAGTGAATAAATTAGGAGACTCCACCGTCACGTGAAATAAAATTAATCTAAAAACCTGAATATTGTATTGACTAAGTTGGTGAACTGATTGCCTTAGTAATCCATTGCTCTTGAGTTTAAAATCCTAATAATTTACACTCTCTCTATTTTCTTAAAAACTTTTAATTATTTCTTTATTTTATTCTTTAATTTCTTATTCTCATAAATCGATCTTCTAAATAAAGCATAGGAAAGAGCTTTTCAGTACTTATTTTCCGTCCTCTAAGAATGATACTCTACTCATTCACTTTATTACTTGATCGACTGGTGCACTTGCCATAGCTATAAATTAGCACGCATCAAGTTTTTGGCGTCGTTGCCCGAGATTGTGTCTAAAATAATATTAAAATTTTGATCCTTGCTTTACTTTAGAAATTTATTTTTAATTTTTATTATTTAAAAAAAAAATTTCAGTGCATGATACATACTGGATATAGTAACTTACTACCTTTAGATCCAGAAATTGAAAGGACCATTAGAAGACTACAACAAGAAAGAAACATGGCAGCTGAAGATCCTAACAACATCAATCTAGGATTAGATATGGCGACCGAAGGACAGTATGAAGCTATTCAACCAGTACATCATCCATTAAATGATTACATCACACCATCTATAGCCGATGCAGCTTCGAGCATCAGGAGACCGTCTGTACGAGCAAACAACTTCAAAATAAAACCAACGATGATCCAGATGATTCAATCAACTGTCTAATTCAGTGGATACATGCATGATGATCCGAATGCCCATATTTCTAATTTTCTTGAACTTTGTGATACTTTTAAAATTAATGAGGTGTCGGATGATGCTATTAGATTAAGGTTATTTTCTTTCTCTTTACAGGACAAAGCTAAGAGTTGGCTTCATTCTCTTCCTGCAGGTTCTATCACAACTTGGGATGTTCTAGCCCAAAAATTCTTAGCCAAGTACTTTCCACCCTCCAAGACTGCTAAGATGCGCAACAATATCACTTCTTTTATGCAAATGGACATGGAGACACTATATAAGGCTTGGGAGCGTTTCAAGAAACTGCTGAGGAGATGTCCACATCATCAACTATCCATATGGCTTCAGGTACAAACTTTCTATAATGGTTTATCTCCTACTAATCATTCTATGATTGATGCAGCAGCAGGAGGAACCATTAATCGAAAAACGAAGGAAGAAGCTTTCGATCTGATCGATGAGATGGCATCAAATAGCTATCAATGGCAGATAGAACATATGATGCCAAAAAGACTAGTAGCTGTGCAGGGAGTAGATTGCGTGCCAACTTTACTAGCTGAAATTGCAGCCCTTAGAGCCGAAGTCAACAATTTGAAGGGAACAGCTATGCATATTCGGAGCATTACTTGTGACCTGTGTGGAGGAGGACACGATACGAGCAATTGCCAAACAGGTAATCCTTTTGCTAAAATAATTGATACAGCTAATTATATTAGAAATTTTTTTAGGCCGCAACAAAATAATTCCTACTCCAATACATACAATTAAGGGTGGAGGCAGTACCCAAATTTCTCGTGGAGCAATCAAAATGCAGCACAACAGCCACCCCCAGGATTCCAAGTACTTGAAAAGAAGTCCAACATGGAAGAGCTAATGATCAAATTCATGCAAAATCAAGAAGCAACTATAAAAAATTTGGAAGCCAAACTTAGGCAGTACCAAATAGCAGCAATTCGAAACTTAGAGATGCAAATAGGTCAAATGGCTAAAATAATCTCCGAGAGATCTTAGGGATCCTTGCCCAGCAACACGGAGACCAATCCAAGGGAGCAAGTCAATGCTATCACCCTAAGAAGTGATACAAAGTTGGAGGAGCTACATCAGAAAAAAGAGACTGAAGAGCCAACTACAAATAAGGAACCATCAACTAAAATTCGTCAGTCACCAATACAACCAGCAGATGGATGGTCTCCAGGTATACGATTTGCCGATCCAAATGTGAAGCCCTACGTGCCACCACTACCATTCTCAGAGAGAAATACAGCATCCAGATAAAGAATTTTCTAACTTTTTCAAAATTCTAAAGAATTTACATATTAATATTTCTTTTGTAGATGCTATTACTCAAATGCCCAGGTATGCCAAGTTTCTCAAAGAAATCTTAACAAATAAGAAAAAGCTAAAGGAGCATGAGAGAATAAATTTGAATGAAGAATGCTCAACAATACTTCAAAATAAATTACCATAGAAGTTAAAAGATCCAGGAAGTTTTACTATCCCCTGCATTATTGGTGATTGTAGTTTTGATAAAGTTTTATGTGATTTAGGAGCAAGCATTAATCTCATGCCTTTTTCTATTTTCAGGAAGCTGGGTCTAGGAGAACCAAAGCCTACCACTATTATTCTTCAATTAGCCGATAGATCCATTAAATATCCAAGAGGTATAGTGGAGGATGTCTTGGTAAAGGTAAACAAGTTTATTTTCTCTGTTGATTTTATTATTCTTGATATGAAAGAAGATTATGATGTATCCCTTATTTTAGGAAGACCCTTTTTAGCTACTGGAGGAGCTTTAATAGATGTTCAATAAGGAAAATTAATTCTTAGAGTCCAAGATGAATAAGTTACTTTTAATGTTTTCAAAGATACTAAACAAACTGATGATAATCAAACTTATTTTCTAATTGATATTATTGACAATCCATTATATGAGAATTCTGTAGAAAATAGGTTTGAGACTATAAAAGCGAGCAATGTCAAATTAAAAGAAGACTCGATCAAACATGAAAGTATTCCAATTGAAGTGGCACCGGATTGATCCACTTTAGAACTCAAAGAAAGTCAAGCTGAAGACTATAAATCAGAACTACTAGATAGGTTGTTTCTTTTTTTTTTAGTTTTGATCATTTTTTTTTTCTTTTATTTTTTAGTAATTTATTGTTGCTCTTTTACTGCTCTGGTGTGTATTTTCAATTTTGTAGAAAAATCAATGAGAACTCAAGCAAAATTTCAAAGCTCCAAAGAACCAGACTGAACCAAATCAGGTGTATTCCTTCCTATCCTTTATTGCATCCTTTATTTTTCTTTCTCCTTTAAGACAATGTAGAATAATTAAAAAAAAAAAAATCATGTGTCAAGAAGAAAATCTTGAGCAAGATAAATTAGATAAGTGATAAAAGATAGAATTATTTGCTAATGAATGTAACGAGTTAAAGAAGTAGATTAGTTGGTCAACTTTTAGCAGCCTACTTAGGTCATTAAAAGACTATTAGCACTTTTAATTGCACATGCACACTAACAAGGCAAAGTAGGTATTGATTATAAGGCCAACTGGAGGATTCAATTATCACTAAAAATTGGTAATTAATATACATTCTAATCAAAAAAACTTGAATTTAAGGAAAGAGCTACCTGCCTATAAATAAAGTGCAAAAGATAGAGTATATATGGATTGCCCAAAGCCTAGTAACTGGGTCTCTGCACCTAGGTCAAGTATGAAAATTTATGTAAAACGGTAAAGAAAAGGCCAGGATGCTCAGCACAGTAAAAAAAAAAAAAAAAAAAAGAAGAAAGATAGTGTGAAAGCTACCTTAATTCATGAGTATAAAATTGAGAATGTATAAAAAATTAACCAAAATAGGTGATAAGAGAAGATACTTTTATTCTTTTAATTTAATACTGAAATGCTAAAGTTAGTCATCATGAACATAAGTGCTATAGATCTTTGATGTACTCTAAGAAAGTTTTTAATTGTATTGACTGAAAAATTTGCTTCTGAAGCTCAATGCTTAGTTAGCAGTATTTTCTAAACTTTTTGATCTTTAATCCTAGATTTTATCTTTATGATGGATAATCTTATTGAAACATGGTATTAAATAAAACATTGCTAAGGGACTAGCAATGACTAAGTTGGCAGGTGTGATAAGTGGTAAAAATATACAAATAAAAGTATTAAATTATAAAATAAATTAATCTATTTCTTTAAAAATTGATATTTTTATTAATTTTATGCAGGAAAAAAGGCCATCAATGTGAAGATCTTATTTTTTTGGTTCAGATAAAATAAATTTCAGGCAAAACGGACTTCAAACAAGCCCAGAATTGAATTTCAAAAAAAAAAAAACCGCCGATGCAACGCTGACGTCGGGATGATGTTAGCATTTTTTGTGGTGCACGATGGACCAATCAGAGGGTATTTCGAGCATTTCACAGTAAGAGACGCGCTCTGATTGGCTGAAGAATGCAGCGGTCCATGCAACACCGGGCTCGTGCATGGTCCATGGAGGGCAATTTGGAAATTTTGGCTGATCTAACGGGCGGCATTCACCGAAACTCGATCAGACGGCTGAAATGAAGGCGCTGATGGATGGCATCTGTAGCTCCCGATCGAGATCCAATAGCTAAGATTCATCCCGATATTAAACTATAGATCAGAAGCCTTCTTTCTACGCAATCGGACGGTCCAGATTCGATCCAACGGTTGATCCAATGGCTGATATGAAATCCGACTTGATCTAAATTATTTTAAGGGATTTTTAAGTGGTTTTTGGACCGTTTGATCAACATCCAATGGGCAGAATTATCCAAATCTTAATTTGAGTTGTTTTGAGAGTCTTAAACCTAACTTTTGATGGATTTTGGGAGGAAATCAAACTCTTCATCTATAAAAAACCTTCTTCTATCGTGAAAAAAAAAATCAGAGAGAGACAGAGAGAGACGGGGAGAGAGAGAAAAATAGAGAGAGAGATAGAGAGGGAGATGGGGAGAGAGAGAGAAATAGAGAGAGAGAGAGAAATAGAGAGAGAGGGAGAAGCAGAGAGAGAGAAAGAGAGAGGAGAGAGGTAGAAAGAGAAGAGTGGTTTGTGAGAGAATCAGAAAAAAATTTTGATTTCTTTTGACGATCAAGACATCGATTAAGGAGCCTCTTCTTCTTCACTAAGTTCTCCACATCAAGAGCAGCAGACAATCAATTTCAGCAATCAAACAATCTAATTTCTCTATGCTTTTTATTTTATTCGCTGTTTTTGAACTTGTTATCATGAACTAAATTTTCTTTTACTAAGGCTAAGGTGTAGCCACTCTTTTGATGCAATATTTAGTATGATTTATTTTTAAATTTTATTCATGAGGAGTATATAAATCTGATCTTAATGCTTTTAGATTACTGGCCATCTTTTAATTGATCTGATGAACATAGATGTTACAGACCAAGTACATCTATGTTAATGCTTCTTGATTATATACTTTGTATTATGAATCAAATTAGAATTTATATGCATGCAGGAATTTTAGTACACTTTGGACGCAGCTTTTTTTAATTAGAGGATTTCATAAAATCTAATGCATTAATATTTATTTAAATTACACCTAGACCAAAGGGTAATTAATAAATATTAATAGTTTTACTATGCCTGGACCAAAGGATAGTGAATAAATTAGGAGACTCCACCGTCACATAAAATAAAATTAATCTAAAAACCTAAATATTGTATTGACTGAGTTGGTGAACCGATTGCCTTAGTAATCCATTGCTCTTGAGTTTAAAACCCTAATAATTTACACTCTCTCTATTTTCTTAAAAGCTTTTAATTATTTCTTTATTTTATTCTTTAATTTCTTATTCTCATAAATCGATCTTCTAAATAAAGCATAGAAAAGAGCTTTTCAGTACTTATTTTTCAATCCTCTAGGGACGATACTCTACTCATTCACTTTATTACTTGATCGACTGGTGCACTTGTCATAACTATAAATTAGCATGCATCAACCCCTAGGAAGGAGAAACAGAGAGCAGAGGATTCATGTTTAGATCGTGGTTCTCCTTTGGAGGAGACCTTCCCCATCTATAGTCGGAAGCCCCCCAAAATTCACAATCAAGATGATGCCCTTGATCATAAACTATGGGAGATGGATCGATGGATTGAGGAGCTCAGTCACGTCATCTCGACTCACCTTAACAATGTCTGCACCGATCCTCCTTTCTTCCTTCGAATTATGCAAGAGCCCATCCCGTTGAACTTTGAGCTCCCTCAATTCAAAAGCTACGATGGAACTTCTGATCCAATTAATCATCTAGAGGCCTTCCAGACCATGATGCTACTCCATGGTGCACCAGATGCCATATTGTACCGAGCCTTCCTATCTACCTTAAAGAGAACAGCGAGAAACTAGTACTCGACATTGAAGTCAGGTACAATCTTCTCTTTTGATCAGATGAGCTCGTGGCTCACTTCATCAGCAACTGACATCCGCACCGAAGTTTGAATTTTCTGATGAATGTCAAGCAGAAGCAGGAAGAATCCATCCGAACTTATGTCATACGGTTTAATGCCACGGCATTAGAGGTTCGGGATTGGATCAGTCCGTTGCGATGGCTGCGCTCAAGGGCGGCCTTCAAAAGAATAGCTTGCTGTTCTTCCTGAAGAAGAAGTATCCCAGGGACTTCACCGATCTGCTGGCTTGGGTCGAGGGATATACCCGAACTGAAGAAGTCTTCAAGTTGAAGGACGAAGAAGTCTTAGGAGAGCGGTGGGCAGACGTGTATAATAGACCCACCATCGATGGAGAGCCGAGCGAAGTTCGGCCACACTCATGGACTCCCCCGGGCGCAGGCGAGTCCGAACTCCTCGAGCTCGCCATCAAGGAAGCCTCGACAGAAGAGTGCAAAGAAGTCCTCCTCCTAAAAGGTTCCATAACTATGCCCCCCTCAATGCTTCTAAGGCCCAAGTTCTAATGGAAGTTAAGGACCAGCTACCAAGACCAGGAGAATTACGATCTCCTCCAAACAAGCATGATCGAAGCAAGTACTACCTCTACCATCGCGACCACGACCACGATACTGAAGATGCGTTTAGCTCCAAGATGATATCGAGGAGCTCATCAGGAGAGGCTAGCTGGGTCGGTTCCTCAGATGCCAACCTGAAGTAGGAGAAGATCGGTAGAGGGCGCTGCCATAACTAGAACCACCAATAATGGATGAATAATAAAAAGATCGGTCGCCTCCCATATCATCGATGCCACGTCAAGCTTACTCCAAATTAAGAAGGCTAGTGCAAAATAGAGGAGGCCGTCAGATCCCAAAACTTATCGCCTAAAGGAACTTGGAGGAACAACGCTCCCACGATCTGGGGATGCACCGCCAGTAACTTTCTTTCAATAAAATTCTTCTATTTCGATAATATTATTTTTTGCTGTAAAAATTACGTGATGACAAGAAAGAAGCAGTTAATAGTGGCCATGTTAGGAACAGAAGGAGAACCTCATCCTAACATGAGCTGGTCAAAGTCTTTCAACCTCGGCTGTAGGAGATAAGATCTCCCCTAAGCGACCGAGCCAACCTCAACTGTAGGAGATAAGATCTCTCTAAAGGATCCAAGCCAACCTCGACTGCAGGAGATAAGATCTCCCTCGAACGACCGGGCCAACCTCAGTTATAGGAGATAAGATCTCCCTCGAGCACCCGCATCAACCTCGACCGCAGTAAATAAGATCTCTCCTGAGGGTCCGGGCCAACCTCGGCTATAGGAGATAAGATCTCCTTCGAGCGCCTGTATCAACCTCGGCAGCTGGAGATAAGATCTCCTTCAAGCGACCAGACCAACCTTGGCTATAGGAGATAAGATCTCCTCCGAGTGCCTGCATCAACCTCGGCTATAGAAGATAAGATCTCTCCTGAGAGTCTGAGCCAACCTCGACTGTAGGAGATAAAATCTCCTCCGAACGCCCTCAACAACCTCGACCGTAGGAGATAAGATCTCCCCTGAAGGTCCGGGCCAACCTCGGCTGTAGGAGATAAGATCTCCCCCGAGCATCTGCAACAACCTCAGTCGCAGGAGATAAGATCTTTCCCGAGGATCCAGGCCAACCTCGGCTGTAGGAGATAAGATCTCCCCCTAGGGTCCGGGCAACCTCAACTGTAGGAGATAAGATCTTCTCCGAGCGTCCGCATCAACCTCGATCGCAAGAGATAAGATCTTTTCTGAGGGTCCGTGACAACCTCGACTATAGATAAGATCTCTTCCGAGCGACCGCGACAACCTCGGCTAGAGATAAGATCTCTCCTGAGTGCTCGAGTCAACCTTGGCTAGAGATGAGATCTCTTCGAGCGACCGCATCAACCTCGGCCAGAGATAAGATCTCTTTCGAGCGACTGAGTCAACCTCAGTCAAAGATAAGATCTCTTCCGAGCGACCGCATCAATCTCGACTAGAGATAAGATCTCTTCCGAGCAACCATAACAACCTCAGCTAGAGATAAGATCTCTTCCGAGCGCTCGAGTCAACCTCGGCTAGAGATGAGATCTCTCCGAGCGTCCGAGTCAACCTTGGCCAGAGATAAGATCTCTTTCGAGCGTTTGAGTCAACCTCGGCCAAAGATAAGATCTCTCCCGAGTGCCTGAGGACAACTTCGGCTAGAGATAAGATCTCTTCCGAGCGACCGTGACAACCTCGGCTAGAGATAAGATCTCTCCTGAGTGCCCGAGTCAACCTCGGCTAGAGATGAGATCTCTTCCGAGAGACCGCGTCAACCTCGACCAGAGATAAGATCTCTTTCGAGTGTCCGAGACAACCTCGACTAGAGATAAGATCTCTCCCGAGTGACCGTGACAACCTCGGCTAGAGATAAGATCTCTTCGAGCGCTCGAGTCAACCTCGGCTAGAAATGAGATCTTTCTCGAGCGACCACGTCAACCTCGGCCAGAGATAAGATCTCTTCCAAGCGTCCGAGTCAACCTCGGCCAGAGATAAGATCTCTCCCAAGCATCCGCGTTAACTTTGGCTAGAGATGAGATCTCTCTTGAGCGACCGCCACAACCTCAGCCAGAGATAAAATCTCTTTCGAGTGTCCGAGTCAATCTTGACTAGAGATAAGATCTCTCTCGAGCATCCGAGACAACCTCGGTTAGAGATAAGATCTCTTCTGAGCGACCGAGTCAACTTCGGTCAGAGATAAGATCTCTTCCGAGCAATCGTGTCAACCTCAGCTGGAGATGAGATCTCCTCCGAGCTTCAACTTCAACTTTGACTGGAGATGAGATCTCCCCCAAGCTTCAACTTGAATCGGTGCAGAGCCCTAAAGAGCACTTCGACAGTCGCCTTTTCTGCACTCTCTTCCTTTGAGTTTCGAACTCAAGAGTGGGGGGACTACTGTTGGGGATAAACCCCGCTCCTGCCAAAGTCCAGTTCGATGCTCAGCTTAATGCAATCTATAGCTATGGAAGAGCTTCAGCGCTCAAGTCTTAGCCGAACTCCTTTAGCCAGCCGAACTCCTCAGCGGCCGAGCTCCTTCTGAAATCCCCAGCGATCGGACCTTAGCCAAACTCCTTCAGCCTGTCGAGCTTCTCAGCGATCGAGCTTCTGTCGAACTTTCTAGTGACCGAGCCTTAACCGCACTCCTCCAGTCAGTGCCTATGAGAGCCGAACTCCCTCCGTACCCCTCCAACCGAACTCCTTCCGAGCTTTTCCTTCGGTCGAACTCCTCCAAGAGTCCAAACTCCTCTGGAACCGATATATGCCGAAGTCCACCAACCAATGCCTACTTTCTCAGAGCTATGGCCATTAAATCTCGACTAACGATCCCCATCAGTTCACTGCAGGCGACAGCGATCCGCTACCAGACGGCGATGTCTGTCACCATCAATCTATTGCAGGCGGCGCTGCAGATGGCGCCTCCCTCGATGACCGACTCCGTCAGACCTCGAGTGGCCTACTATCAGACAGCTGTAACTGTCACTATCAACTCGCTACAAGCTTCATCTATAAAAAGGGATCCTCCAGATACGCTTACTCTAGGTTCTAAGCTCTCCTCTCATCCTCTAAACTCTGCCAAACTGATTCTTGAGCACTCCATTTCTGTTGGCCAGAAGAGCTGACTTGATCATCGGAGGGTCCTGCCGGAGCTATCACCATCGACTTCGGATAGAATTTTATTTTGTAGATCACCGACGGCGACCTCATCCTCCTCTGCTCCAATTCGATCCGGCGTCAACTAGATTCTGTACCAATAATATTTATGGAATTGAGGCAGCATAAGGGTGTTGAAAAACTAGAGCTACATCATGCAGAGAATTAGAAAAAAGAGAGGAGGCCTCATTGGCTTGTTCTCCCAGAAAAAGATTGGAAGATAAAGAAAAGAAGGCTACATCTGGCGTAATAGATCTATTCCTTCTAGCATTGCATCCTCTTGGCATGTTGATAGCTAATCGTTTAGAAATCAAGAAAGTTTCCTTGGATCGCGCACATGGACCGACATTGCTGTGGGTATTTAAGTTTGGAGGATCACGTACATTTGTGATCTCAGCAGGCTTCCACGAGAAAAATCAAAGAATCACTTAATAGCTTGGTAATTTCTTTAATCCTTCTAAGTGTCCTTTTACATGTAGATAAATCATGAATAAGGTCCTAGACTTCCATTGCATATATCTAGGATGGATCACATGTCCATGACATTGGCGGTCAATTTTTGCTTCCCTTAAGAATAAATGTTTCATATGGATTTCTTGCATTAGTGGATATGCATGTATATGCGGTCTTATGATCATATAGAACATTTTTTTTCATTTTTTGACTGACTTTGGGCCACCAAAGCTGGTATATAGTGTCTATACATGTGTGCACGTGTAGATACACATGCACTGACACACATGTAAATATTTAAATATTCATGATTGCATCTATGTCTGTATATTTATATACATATGTGGATGTTTTCCTTTGCATGCATTGTCAGAAGAAATGTTTCTTGTTGTCACTTTGCAGAATAGCATGGAAAATGGTTTGCTAGTTACAGTAGTCTGTTGACATGAGGTCAGCAAGCAGTCACTGTAGAAAAGTTTATACATATGATCGGTTATACAAAGTTAATATGGATCACATATGTTAACCATTGTTTCCCTTTGAAGGTTGTCTTTAACATTTGGAATAAAACCCACTTGTTCAGCATGTACTTGAATACCTGGTCCATAAGCATTTTAGTTGGTTCCTCACCAATGATGTAATTAGTAAACTGCAAATACATGCACAATCACAATCACCTATTTGAAGCTTGCATTTACCATGTGCTTTGTACAATATAATATAATTGTTTTGAATGCGATGACGTTCCCAATGACAGATATATCCTATATGTTCAGCTTTTATAGTTGATCATTTCATCAAACATATTAGATCTACATTGCTGGCAAGCTGAATCCTTGATCTGCTTGTGCAAACATTCACGTTGTAAGTAAACCCCTAGTTTAGCAGGGGCACTTAGTTTGCATGCACTTTAGCTGTTGTTTGCCTATGATGTTGTTACCTAGCTTTTATGTTGGCTGCGGCTAAAATTTTTCGAACTTATCATTGATGGGCAACTGGGAAAATTTTGTGCATTCTTGTTGTTAAGAATGACCATTATTTTTATAACCACAAAGCTTGTGATTATAGCATGCCTTATGAGTAAGGCATTTCTTTTTTTCCCCTTTTAGCTGAACAATGGTGGTTTTATGTGGAACCGTCATTAAAATATCCAAAATTTCCTGACAATTTGGGTTCTTTAAGATTTGATTGTTTGTTTCAAAACGTTATGAATTCTAAGACAGATTTTTGTAGGAAAATTAGTGTTGGTCTGTTTTGTGATTCTGGTGCTAATAAATATACTTATGTTTATGTAAATCCTAAGTCACCTATAATTGGGATATGTAAAATTAATGGTGTTGATCTTGTTTGCTTTTGCTATGGTTTACTTTTCTTGCTTGATGCTTTCCAACAAATGATTAGTTTGTTCTATTGTTCACATTTGGCAATAATGATTTATCTGTTAGCGTTTCATCAACGCAAAGCACCTGCCCCCTGCCAATGTCTCTTTACATCTTTTTATATTTTATTTTTTGCATGTTTTTAATCCCTAACAACATACTGATTTAATGATGAAAACATTTTGCTATACCTTATGGCAATAGATAATTTAATAATGCAGGTTTTTATATTTTATTTGTGGATTGTCTTTTCCTATCCCACTTTGTCATGTGGTGCATTCTTCCATTTGTTTTGGTTTTGTGTTTTAATTCTTTATTCATATATCTGCAGGTTGATGGATATTGGGCTGAGTAGGACGTACGTGGATTTATGAAACCGAAGCTAGGTTTCCTAACCGATTTGTTTTCCCCTTTTTCCGCTTGTTATCCTCTTTCTAACTAGATTTATTCATTACGCTCTTTTTGCTATGAAATTAACTACGAGAAATATATATCAAACTTAACTTTTCTTTTTGTTTGTTTTTATAAAATCATTTGTATGGGGGAGAAAGGACATAAAAATACAACAATATAATAAATTTAGATGGTAAATATATATTTTTACGTTGTATACAAAACCTTGACACCACCTAATCATGACCATGAAGGAGATTCCTGTAGTTCCTTGCAAAATAATAAAGTTAGTGAGTTGGTGCATTATTGGAAGCATGATGTAGTGAGACCATACTAGCAAGTTATTCATTGTAAGCCAAGTAATGATTGTTTTCATAATTTAAATGTTCATGGAACAATGGTTGGTCAATAAGCTACAGTGTAGATTGATTTTGATTGAAGGGTATTAAGCAAGGTCTGTAGGGCCGAAACTAGGATCGGTGTCAACCAGCCATGGTACGAGTAGATATGGGTCTATACCGAACCGAACCAACATGAATTGATAAAAAAGAGAAGAAGAAAATCGGAGAGGAGGAAAAGAAAAAAGAGGAGAGGGGGAGAGAAGAAGAGGAAGAAGGGGAGAGAGAGGCAGAGGAGCCACAGATAGACCACGGGCATGCTTGGAGGGCCACCAAGGACTCTACCACCTTCGCTACATATCGGCCAAGAGAGAGATAGAGAGGGGGTAGGAAAAGAAAAAGAAGGAAGGAGGAGCCAGCAAAGAGACTTTTGGAGGGCTCTTGCTGGCCGTCGGATGGTGCAATCATGTCCTACGTCGCCGCAAGCATGAAATAGTGGTGTTAGCTAGGTAAATCAGTATGACTGATTTAGGTGTTCCTAGACCAACCTGTTAGTGGTCTCCCTTAAGCTGACTTGGTGAAGCCAATAGGAGGATCATGATAAGCTGATTAATCTGACCTACTCGCTTCTATAAATAAATTCTCTAAAATTATTAGGTCCCTGAAATGAAATAATTATATAATAATTGGATCATAGCCTCCCATTAAAGTGGATGATAATAGATCCATCAGTTGGATAATCATTGAAGACTCAAAGGCCTGGTGCTTATCGGTTGATGAAATTATCATTCATTATATGATCTCTTTGATACATCTTTCTAAATGGTGGTCAGGTGGGCCAACCAATGTTAGGCCTGATCATTCATTAGTTAAATGGGCCAAGTATGATCATGTTAATAGTTGGACCTAACTGGATCCTTTTCTGAGAAGGCCAAAGCCAATTGATCAAGGGCTGGGACAAAATTTAATTACTAAGAATTATTTGAAGAAATAATTGATTATGAACCTATCCTTAGATGTACATGGGTGAGCCAACCAAAGTTGGGCTCGTGTACAGTCTATGTGGATTCTAGTACCCACTAAGAAATTACGATAATTCCTCGGATTGGAGGTAGAGGCTATCAGTTTGAATAAATAGTGAGAGAACTTTTTGATTAAAGTCCAAATCTTTAGGTTTAATGAATCAATTACTAATTAGGTTATGTTTTTTCTTGGTACAGATATGGCCACTTTCTTATCACTCCGATCATTATTGCACAATGATAAGTTAGTGGGACCCAACTTCGGTAGCTAGTACCCAAAGTTGAAGATAGTTCTAGAGCATGAACAGATCCTATATGTGCTGACAGATCCTGCACCTGAGGAGCCAGCTGTCAATACACGTGAAACAGTCAGAGATACTTATCAAAAGTGGCTCAGTGATCAGACCATGGTGCGCTGCATCATGCTGGCTACTATGAGTGATGAGTTCAATCGCAGATTTGAGATGGCTCAGCCAAAAGACATGCTTCAAGTGTTGGAGGATTTCTTTAGCACACCCGATGACGTGGAGAGGCACAAGACTAGTTGTGCCATCTTCAATGCAAGAATGGGGGATGGTGCCTCTATCACTGATCATGTATCACTATATTTTAATATAGCAAAACCTTGGCCAGGATAATCCATCAGATGGATTTGATATTTTAAAATATAATGTAGACAACCTGATCAGAGTTGACAATTAAACTCTAAGATGTCCTACAAGCATTTTAGTCAAGGAGATAAATTATATGGAAACTATATCCACATGGGTTCTAAGGATATTGTTCTACACATTTGACTTATCCGACCATCGGATACCATTACTAGATGGTCACTTTAATTGATACAAAAATTAGTTTTCATGCTACCGAGTTAAGTTCGGACCTATGAGGTCACATACATTAGAGCTCATGATCTGATCGGATGGTTGATCAACGATTAAGAATCATTCTAGAATTAAACAATCAATATGATTGGTGTTTAACCTAGTACAACTATTATAGGAGGATCGATTAGCAATTAGATTGCTAATTAGCTTAATTTGATTAAATCAAAGAGCTGAGATTAAGTTTAATTAAATATGATTTAATTAGATTTGATTTGGGCTTGATTGGATCAAGTTCAATTGACTTATTGGATAAGCTAAGTGCAAGAAAGAACTAGTCCTAATCTAACTAGGACTCGGATCAACCCAATTTTCTAATTTGATTAAAAAAATTAAATTAAAATTAAATTAAATTTAATCTAATTTAATTAAGCTTTTAAATGGATTAGGACCTTATTTAATTCAGTTAGTTTATTCCTAATTTTATTTGGTTAAAAGATCTTGTTTGACTAAGTCAAAATGGGAGTCCTAATGTGACTAGGACTCCCTAACCTTGCGCCACCTTAGCCCATGCCTCCCACATCTATTTTTTTTTATTTTGTGCATGAGATCTCCTCTCCCTGATCATCACGCACGCCCCTCTCTCCCTCCTTTTCTCATAAGATAATTTGTTGGAAGACCAAGTCAAATGGGAAGTTAGTTTTGCTTTAGGACTTCATGAGATAGAATCCTTGTTGACCAAATCTTCTCTCCCTTGTGTGCCACCCCCTCTCCTATTTTTTCTTCACTATTTTTATGGTGAGAAAGGAAAATTTTATGCATTCTCCCTTTCTGGATTCACAAAAAAAAGAATCAGAGGAGGGGCGCCCAAACTTCTCTCCCTTGTGTGCCGCCCCCTCTCCGATTTTTTCTCCTCTATTTCCACGATGAGAAAGGAGAATTTTATGTGTTCTTCCTTGCTAGATTCTCAAAAAAAAAATCATAGGAGGGATACCCAAGAGTTGGGTGCCCCAACCACTTGCCAAATCTAGTCCTGCCTTGTCTAGTTTTTGACTTGGACAAGGACTCTTCCTTTTCTATAAATTTTGGATAAATTTTAGCCTGATATTTTTATGAAATACAGAGCTTTGGGAGAGGTTTGGGGTGTGCAAAAATTAGAGAAAGAGGGTCCTTGGGCATGGGGGTTCCATAGGCACCAAACTAGGTGTCTAGGTGAGAGGAAAAAAAAGAAGATCTTCTTCTAGGGCTGTTTTATTCTTCATCTCTCCTCCTTCTTTTGAGTTTTATGAAAGAGTCTCAGATCAAAAAACTCTCCTCTTCCTTCTTATATTTTGGAGAGTCCAAGTTTTGAAGAAGGGTGCATTGGATTGACCATCGAAGAAGGATCAGCATGGTACTAGTATGCTATGCTAATTTCCTACATCGGACTTTAGATCAGAGTTTGTAGGCTCGTGTGGACAACTCCTAGAGGCCAGATGCATGTGCGGCTCGTGACTTCATCCTCAAGTCTAGATCAGTAAGTTAGAACATCTAACTTGCATAGATAATAGATCTGATCTATTGATTTCATACCTACACTAGATGTAGTGTAGATCTAGGTTGATATGATCAATCTTTCCTTTTTCTTTATATTTTTAATTTTTGATTTTATATCATACCTTGATCATGTAATAGATCTAAGATCTAGATATTTATATATTTATTTAAATAAATATTTAATTTATTTAAATCTTTCGCTACCTGATTCTAAAAAAATTTCAAGATCTACCCATAAAATTCTAGATCATGTTCCTACATCAAATACCCCCATAACCCGCAGGCACCTCCAAAACTCAAGAGCTCATCGAACTCTTTTAAAATCAGTGACTAAACCCTAGAAAATTTCATCCTAGCCTTCTCCTCTTCTGCCCCTGCACCAACCATCACTTTAGCTACATCCAGAGGAACTACAACTCAAATCCTATCTTGGACTCAGACCCACCTATCTCATCCTGAGGCTCTCTAAGATTTTTTGGCTTTTTCTGAGACCTGCTCCTGATCTTTCTGAGATGCCACCTGACACTCTCTATTGAGATACCTTCCTCAACTGCTGTACCACCGAGCCTCTCTCAGCCCCATGCCTCCAAAAAAGCACTACTGCAACACTCCAGTGCTTCCTATCTCATCTCATCACCGCCTTCCATAGATATTCGGATCCTCTTTTACTATGCATAACCTATCCTCCACCTAAATCATGACTCTTTCTGATGCTTCTGTAGAATAAATCTGATCCACTACCCTATCCTGACCTACTAAATCTTCATGGATCATCCATCTCCATCATCCCCAAAGCTTAGCAAATCCATGATCTGATCGAACCACTGAATACATCCCCGACTACTTTCCTACCTTCCTACCATCGAAGGATGTATAGCTGCTTCTTCAGCCTTTCTTCAACCATTAAGTTGGAAAATATGTTCCAAAGCTAATCATCAGCCTGTTGATGATTGTGCTATATTATAATTATAACTGATTCATTATTAAATAAAATATATTTTTAAAATTTTTATCATAAAGTCTACATCTTCTAATGAACTCTATTATTATGATGAAATTCTTAGGACTATTTAGTTTCAATAAAAAGAGAATTTATCGATTAGTTCTTAAATTATTCAGGATCAAATGATATGCTATTAATTAGGATGACAGCATTTATTGAGCATAAATCATTGTATATCATATAGATTGGTTGTTCTCTTAACTAAGGAGTGTAAAGACACCGGTATGGCATACAAGTGAGATGTATGGGTACATCATCACTGGACATGATCAATTTTAGAGTATTTTGCTGTCGAAAATTGCTCTGATGAAATATAGATATAAATGTTCCTTAGATCTGAGATCACCATAATGGCTTGCAAGCAACTCACTATACTTTAGTATCGGACTAACTGATTTTTTAATTCAGTAATGGAAGGTTTCTAGGCATAGTCAAGTACTTATAAAGTCAGTGAGTGGTCAAGATGGGATTGACTACTTCAAGAGTTAGAGAAGAATGCATCACTATATTTCAATATAGCAAAAACCTTGGCCAGGATAATCCATAAGATGGATTTAGTATTTTAAAATACAATATGGATGATCTAATCAGGGTTGATAGTTAAATTCTGATGTATCCTACGAGTATTTTGATCAAAGAGATAAATTATATGAAAACTATATCCACATAGATTCTAAGAATGTTATTCTATACATTCGACCTATCCGGCCATCGGGTAGCATTGCTAGATGGTCACTCCAATTGGTATAAAAATTTATTTCTATACTATCGACTTAGCTTCGAACCTATGAGGTCACACACATAAAAGTTTTTGATTTGATCGGATGGTTAATCGATGATTAAGAATCATTATTAGATCAAATAATTAATATGATTGATGTTTGACCTAATATAAGTATTGCAGGATAATCGATTAGCAATTGAATTGCTAATTAACTTTATTTGATTAAGCCAAAGAACTAAAATTAAATTTAATTAAATATAATTTAATTAGATTTAGTTTGGGCTTAATTGGATCAAGTTCAATTGATTTATTGGATAAGCTAATTACAAGGAAGAACTAGTCCTAGTTCAATTAGAATTTGACTGAACCTAATTTCTAATTTGATTAAAAATTAAATTAAAATTAAATCTAATTTAATAAGATTATTATTTGGACTAAGACTTAATCTAATTGAGTTAATTAAATTCTAATTTAATTTGATCCAAGGATTAAATTGGACCAAGTCAAATTTGGAGTCCTAGTGAGACAAGGACTCCCAAATCCTTGCACCATTCAATCTCCATGCACTCTTTACAAAATTTTATTTAATTTTTTCATGGAATCTCTCTTGTTTAAAGAGATAACATGTATCCCCACATTCCATATACTTCTTACATGGTATTTGATTGAGGACCAAGTCAAAATAATTTAGTTATTTTGATTTCAAACTCTATTTGATAGAGTTTGTTGCAACTAGAATTCTTATCCATGTATGGTCCCTAAACTCCTAATTTTTTTCTAAAATTTTTATGAAAAATAAAAAATTTTAATGCATCAAACACTAGGTGGTCCACGCCCAAAAAGAAGGTAGGGACACCCAAGAGTTGGGCACCCCAAGTCTAGCCCAATTTGGAGGTCTCTTGACTAGGTATTTGACTTGGACAAGGACTCCTCCATATCTCTCAATATAAAAAGATTTTTAATCTAATTTTTTTTAAAATTATAGATCTAAGAGAGAGGTCTTTGGGTGTGGAGAGGCTGGGCATAGAGAGGTTTAGGTGTGGGAATTGTAAAGGCACTAATCAAAATGCTTTGGTGAGAGAAAAAGAGAAGAAGATGAGGGTCTTCTTCTAGGATTTTCTTCCATCTATTCCTCCATTCTTTTTGTAATTTTGAGAGGGGTCTCAGGTTCAAAATCATCTTCCTCATCTTCTGATAATTGGAGGGTTTAAGTTTCAAAGAAAAAAAGATTCAAATCAACCATCAAAGAAGCATCAACATAGTTCTAGTAAACTATGCTAATTTTTAGGTATCAAACTTTTGATCAACAATCGAGAGCTCGTATGGATAACTTGTAGAGACCGAACATGTATGCGGCTCAGAACGACAACCTCAGGCCCTGATCAATGAGTTAAAGGACTCGATTTGCAAAGCTATGGATGATACGATCATCTTTCTCCTATCTAGATTTGATTTAGCATAGAATAGTTCTTTTATTGATATGATCAACATGATTTATTCTCATGTTTTAATTTCTAATTTAATATCATGCTTCAATCATGTAATAAGATCTTAGATCTAGAATTTTTCATATTTAATTATGAATTAATATGATTAATTCATGTTTCCACTACATAGATTTAAAAAAAATTAAAATCTAACCCTGAAATTTTAGATCATTTTTCTTCAATTGGTATCAGAGTCAGGTTATTTTTACATAATTTTATGTATATATAGATTGATAATTTAGATTTAATCTAAATTAAAATTTAATATTTAAATCTAAAACTAAAAATCATGATCGCATGGACTGTAGGTTATCCTGCTATAGGGTTTACCCCCTACATTGGAAAGATTGTCCTGATACATTATGAATCTAAAAAATTGATCATAAAATTTTACATCTAATCTAATAATTTTTATGATAGTTTTAATCTAATTTTAATCATAAATAAGTATTTATATTAGATCTAAAATAATTCATGATTTTTATGAATTGTACATAGTCATAGATTAAAATCTACAACTAGTACTATTAGTGAAATGAGCTAACTCATTTTTAAAGTAAGTCGATCCATTTGGTAAATAGTGCTAGATTATAAAAGAATCTTTCAAAATTTTAAAAAATATTTTTGAAATATCAAACCCCAACCCTCAGTCCAAAAACTTAATTAAGAATTAAGTATGATGAATTATGCTCTAAAATTATAAATTAAAGATCCTAAGTCATTAATCATAACATTGGATTATTGGGTTAGTTGAATTAGGTCCATTAATTGGGTTAGACCTAAGATTAATTAAAGAACGGACTAAATTAGAGTAATTGGTTAAATTTAATCAAATATTGAATTAGATTAGGTCAAGGACTATTTAGACTCAATTATAATAGTTGTAGTTGATCAAGTCCATGCCTTTAACGAGGATCAAATGAACTTGATTCATGGCTATGCGGTCGAACCCAAAATTGCTAGATTGATCCAATTAAAACTAATGAACCAGATGGTGTCTAAGGTAAATTTGGCAGTCCAGATCAGTGATTTTTAATTTGGAGCTATTAGCACTGATTTCGATCTTTGATGAGTTAATAGCATATCCCTTCCACTAATCTCACTTACCTAGCTATCCTAGTGGATTAGGTTTTAATTAGATCACTTGGTGATTTGGGCTCACCCATGTCAATTAGATAAATCAGTGTGATAGATTTATATGCTCCTAATGCCAACTTTTATTAGGTCCTTTATAATCTAACTTGGTAAAGTCAGTAGGAGGAACGAAATTAACTGGTTCTCTTTTCTCTTTCTTAAAATTAATTAATTAAATCCTCTAAAATTATTAGATCCTTAAAAATGAAATAATTATGGTGATAACTAGATCATAGCCTCTTATTAAGTGGATGATAATGGATCTATTAGTTGGATAATCATTGGAGGCCCAAAGGTTTGGTGCTTATCGTCTAATAAAATTTGTTAGAATTAGTAGTACTCCCAAGCCTTGGAAGGCCATTGGAGGAGTTAGGGTGTTGGCTCCAAGAGACTAAAATAGGTGTGATCCTAGGGCTAAGATCAATTTAGTCCTAAGGTGGAGGTTCAACCCTCTATGATTATGAGGCTCTAGTTTGGATCTCATAGGGGCTACTCAGAGTTTGAATCAGGTTTTCGTCCATGGGATTGAGTGCACGATTAGACCATAGGTGTACATGAATTTGGGTGAGTGCATTCGGATGGGATTAGCCTAAAAAAATTTTTATGAGTTAGGATTTCAATTCATGTATAGATGTATATATATATATGTATATTGTAAACCTTAGATAATAGAGATCATTGCAGTCATTTTCTCGTACATCTCTCTCCTGTCTTTAATTTTTTTCATATATCAAGATGTCCTAAGGGGTGCACCTTCAAGCTTGAAGGAAGGAGGCATGCCCCATTATTCATTCAGCCTCAACGCTTCCGAGCGATCCTGCACGATAATTGATATCGAAGCCCTCGTGACGAGAAAACGTGAAGATCAAGATCCAGTGTAGGTACGGGATTCCATGGAAGAATAAAAAAAAATTATTTTGGGAGCCGACAGGCCCTCCTTTCCTCCTCCCAGATCCGACGATGGCCGGTGATTGGCCACCGATCCTAGGCTTAGCGATCACAAACCGACGCATGGAGGCAGTTTTCGATGATCTAGTGGCCGAGCGCAGCATGCAGAGGGCCGCAGGCGATCGACAGTGGCACGCACATGCAGGACGGCCAAGATATGGAGAGGAGACAGTAGATCTAGTCCGTCTTCTTCTCCAGTCGGAAAGTCACAGACAGCGGCGGCTGGTGGAGCACGGCCAGCAGGCGCGCATGCAGCGGGAACCAATTAGAGAGATGAAGAAGTAGGGGAGATCAGGTCGGATCCCCCCCTTCCGAGCGATGCCGGCGTTGATGCCACCGATCGGGATGCGGCGGTCGTGCAGGGACTCTGTCTCCAATGTTATGGCCTAGATTCGGTGAAGTGGAGCAGTGACACGATCTGGTGGCTGCGGGTGCATAGGCAGAGGTCTGATCCGGCGGTGGTGACATGCGTGCAGAGGAGAGCCGGCTTGGGGAGAATGGATCCAGCAATGGAGCACCGATCCGACAGTGGCCGTGCCCAGATCCGGTGAGGTGGCATGCAGAGCGGAGTCGACGAGGTGGCGCAGGGCCTCCGTTCTTCCTCCCGATGCATGGGCCCAGATTCGATAGTGATGGCATGCCTAGATCTGGTGGTGAAGCACATAGATCCGGCGGTCGCGTGGGCATCGACCGGCGTTCGGTTCGATTTTGGATGGGATGAAGATCGAAGGAGCCACAGCAGTGGTCCGACGGTGGCGGTGCCAAGATCCGATGGTGGTGGCACCCGGACGTGGTCGGTTGCTAGCGATCGACTATTCTTTGGTTTGGCCAGAATGAAGAGGAAGAAGCTACAGTGCCGATCCGACAGAGGCACTCGGATGCGGTGGTCGTGCAGGTAGGAGTTGATCACCAATGGTCATGGCAGCAGGCAATCGGGTGTCCATTTTTTTGGTTTTGGATGGGAGGAGCCGAAGGAAAGAAAGAGCCTGGAAGGTTCCGAGAGAGAGAGAGAGAGAGAGAGAGAGAGAAATCGAGAGCGGGGTGGTTTGGGTTTATTAATTTCTTGATTTTTTTTTTTTTTCTCTTGGTTTGTGCTATTCTCCTAGATGCAGCTTCGGATGGTGGATTTTTGTTTGGCATTTTAGAGGAGAGATTACTTAAGGGCTCGGGGTTAAGGTGGAGCTAAAGAAGCAACTATTCAGTCTGATGGAAGACTATGAAAAATAGTTGGGATGTATTCAGCAGTACAATCAGTTGGAGTCTTGGAGGTGATGAAGATGGATGATCCATGAAGGTCCAGCAAGTTAGGACTGGATAGCTATAGAGCGATACAGAGATGAGTCAGGGAGTACTGAAGTGCTGTAATAGCGCTACTCTAAAGGCACAGGGGCTGAGAGAGGCTCGATTGTGCAGCAGTCGAAGAGGATATCTCAGTAGAGAGTGTTAGAAGCTTCTCAGGACGATCTGAAGTAGGTCTTAGGGAGAGCCAAAAGGTCTCAAGGAGCGCCAGGATATCTCAGGCAGTCAGGAGTATATTGGAACATGTTTTTTCTATAGGAGTACTAGGAAGAGTTGCGGTTCAGTTGAGAATAGTTTGTGTACAGCAAGAGAGGACCCGGATACCTATGAGGAGGCAATGTCGAGATGAGACAGGGAGCACTGGAGTGCTACAGTAGCACTTTCCTGGAGGCATCGGATTAAGAGAGGTGTTAGATATGTGTGCCCTAGAAGTCAGAATTGGCTGACACTTGTAATACACTTCTAAGGGCAAAATTAAAATTTTGACTATAAATAATAAAATGGATTATTTTCTATCACATATGTGTATTTAGTGTCTGTGATACATCCCTTGAGTTAATGGTAATGATAATTCTTATTTTCAAAAGTTGAAAATTTAAAGCAAGAATTTTCATTAAAACTCATAAAATGCTTCTGACCGTAGAATCATCATGAGGATGATGATTGATCCGGAAGGTTAGTGTACAATCGCTTCTTTGTAGTAGATGAGTTTTGAATCTATGGTGTAGAGACATTGGAGTGAGAGTATAGATACTCGTTAGAGAACGAGGGCATTGAGCGTGACCACCTTGAGTAGTCATAAGGAAGTCTACCTTCTCATCGATGACTAACTCGATGCTGCAGTGGTGTATCTGGTTCTTTGACCTGAGGTGTATCGGCAGCTCACCTTGAGGATGTTATAGTTTGACTACACCATGACTCGGTCTCCTAGCCATTCGGAACCCTGAGGTGTATGTTGGCTATAGCATGTTCATTGTAGAAATTGGATTGCACCAAGATGGAATCTATCCACCTCGATGGATGAGGAGCGATTCTATGATAATCATAAGAATCAAGTCCATAAGCCCATGGTCATGGCAGAATGTGAAATAATAGAAAGAGTTTCTATTAAGGTTTTCACATCGGACTTGAATCGAATGATTAAATCATATGATAGAAATTAGGGTTTGACGAGTTCACCTTAACCCTAATCTGATCGGGGCTCAAGATAGAAGAACTTAATCACACAAGTAGCTGCACCGAGAGATTCATTTTCAGTTTTGATGGGTTGCCACCATATGCTGCTAGGTGTCACTGGTGGATTTTGGGAGCAACTAGAATGATTTTGATGATCGATCATTCTAGTTGTCTGAATCAAAAAAGTTCTGATCCATCGAAAGGAGTTTCGATGATGTCGATGATGGAGAACATGACATGTCCCATTATCATACAGAACTGAACCTAATTGGGTCACACAAACAAGAGTTAGGATCTGGATATTATCAATTGGACTAATCCAGTTCAGTTGATTTGAATAAGATTCAATTAGGTTCAAGAAAATCGTGCTAGTGCACGATTGAACCTAACGTTCTTCTTTTTCTTATCATTAAAAGTTGTTACGACTAAGCCAAATGAGTTTGTGCTCACTCAGGTACTTTTACTTCGTCTGACTGGAGCTTGTTCAAGTTAGAAAAGGGTTGTCTTAATTTATGAGATAAATTTTAGACAACACCTGCCATTTTCCATTACCTGCTAATTCTTGACTTTGACTTGGTCAAACATTGACCTTTGACCCTTGGACTCTGCCTATGTGTCACGCACTTATTGGAGAGCAAATAGAGGCTTGTCCCCTCTCTATAAATTGAAAAGAAAGGGGGTGCATGCCTAGGATGGCGTGCGCCCATGGATAGGGATGCTTGAGTCCCATACGGATGGGACTCTAGGTTGTTTGTTGGATTCAAACTAGGTGACCTTCACCTATAGACTTTGACCAGTCTTAGGCACCACCTTAGGATGAATCCGTAGATCTCTCATTCCACCAATTAGATTTAGATTTGATTGAACGAAGCAACGTGATTGGCCGGGGTGATGCAACACTACATGGCGCAGCAGAGTCTATAAATAGACCCTGTCTGTGCCCACTTTTTAAGACTTCTCTCCTAGCCATGCCCCAAGGCTGCCCCTCTTTCTTCTCCATGTCACCATCTGGTCCTCTCTCTCCTTCCCATGCCCAAGAAAGTTGGATTCTTCAGATTAGTGCGAGTCAGACAAGAAAAGGCTGACGAAAAAGGAAGAAGGCAGCACTGCTGCAGAGACGACGGGTGATCTTCAGAAGATATTTTGAAGATCCTCCAAATCAGATTCAGATCTAATTTTTAGAGAAAAGAAAGAGAAGAAGAAGATTTTTAAATCCAACCCGAGTGAATACTAGTAAAGGTCAGGCGCTTGTGTGGCTAGATCCAGAACCTCAGAGCTTCCGCAAGATCATCAATGGATAATCAGATTACCCAGGATCAAGATAAAATTAAATTAATTTTAATTTAATTTATTTTTTATTAATTATCAGATTATAAATCAGATCTAAAAAGCATTAGATCTGATTTGGATCTAAAAGAAGAATTTTTGAAATATGCCTCTCGATTCAATCAGATTTGAACAAACCTAACCCAAAAAATTCAACTGATATCAGAGCCAGGCTCTTATTAAATTAATTTAGATCTAATTTAATCTAACTAATTAATGATTTTAAATATCACATGAGATATGATTAGATCTAAAATCAAAAAATAAAAAATTAAAATTAATTGATCTAGATCTAATATGTATGAGATACATAACTAGACTAGGAATAGAATTATTCTATGTGTAGTCTAGTATAATTATATTTTTTATTTAATTAAATATAATTTTTAGATCTATTTATTTTTTATTTTCTAATATTATAAATATTATAATCAAATCTAAAAATAAAAAATAAAATAAAATAATTTGTTCAAATGAGATATGATAGTTGCATGTTTAAACTAGTTGTAGAATAGTTCTGCAAATAAGTTTAGATTAAATTCTATTTGATAAGATCAAATTTAAATTTAATTATTTAGATGATTATGAGATAATTTAGATCTGAAAAATATGCATGCATGATATATGTGATATATACAAAATATATTTTAATTAGATCTTTTATATGAGATATATGCTTAGATCTAATTTATTTTTTGTAGATTAGTTGTATTTCTGATTAAGGCATTTCCCTTGGCTGTCCAGTCATAAGAACAAAGTAGGGCTTAAAGACCCTTTTCTCTCATTCGATGGGGTGTTCTTATGATGTGTAGGGATGCTGTACGTTCGTCCTTAATCAGAAATTGAAAAACTTACTTTCTGCAAAATCCTAGATCCTGAAACCCTAGGATTTTATTTACATGTTTAAAAACCCTAACTTAATTAAGAATTAAGTTTATGAAATATCAATTAGGTCTAAAATTGAGAATTTTAGATCTAAGACATATTCATAAATCTGGGTTCAAACTTGGGTAGCTCAATTAGGTCTAAGCGGTTGATCAAATCGAATCAAGAGTTGGTTAGATGGGATCAACAATGCTTAAATTGACCAGTCCTAATAGGATTAAGTCTGGGTCAAGATCGAGTCACGTGAGTGATCGATCAAGCTAAGACCTAATTAGGCTCAGAGGTTAGAGTCTGGATTGTAGGCTAACCCGAATTGGTTCTGTCTCAACAATTTGGTGTCTAAGGTAAGTTTGGCAAATACGACCGATTGATTTTTAATTAGGAGCTACTCGACTCGAATGCGTTCTTATCGAGTTAATGGCATATCCCTTCCACCGATCTCACTTACCTGGCCATGTTTGTTGACTCAGTTCTGATCTGAGGTGGTCAATAATCCGAGCTAACCCATGCCACTAGGTTAGTCATAATAGTTATGACTATGTCAAGTCTAGTTTAATGAGACCTAAATCAAATCTTCCTAAGAAAAGATTAAGTCATGGTCTTCCACCATTATAGATGTACGGGCCCTTTCCGGGGTTGATTGTTCTTGACTGGTTACAGTGGCTCAGTTGCACCAAGAAGACGCAACCATGTCTATTTGGCATTGGATGCTATAGGTCGGAGGATGAATTGAGCTCAATATTTTGGATATGGTGAGAGACCCAATTAGGAATCCAATCTGTACAAATGGTGGGTCTGACTTAACTAAGAAGTGGATCAATATTTCGGACATGGTGAGATTAATGAATTAGAGACCAAGTTTGGGTGCACCATGATTAGAGAATTATTGAACAAGAGTTGTTCACTCATTGGCTAACCCATCACCAATAACTGTTAGGTGAGGTGATGAGTCAGTTGGTGGGACCGCACCATCCACTAGAAATCTGTAATCATGGAGATTTTCGCATCTTTATAGAGGAAGTGTAGAAATCCAAGAAAATAGTGGAAGCTAGTTTGTTTTAAAATAAAATCTCTAAATAAATTGGTTAAGTCTTAATTACAATGTCTAATTAGAAACTTTGACTCTCTACAGGAAGATATCTGCATCCAACCCACTAGCACAAATTCTGGACACCGATAGACTGATCGGACCAAATTATAAGGATTTCTCTAAAACTTCAAAATTATTTTAGGTTTTGAGAAGTTAACTCATGTATTGGACCAGGACCCTCCCACCTTACCAGCTCATCCATCTGCTGAACAGAGAGCGTCTCTGAATAAGTGGACTAACGAAGATAATAAGGCCAGATACTACATTGTGGGCTTGATGTCCGATGAGCTTTAGCACCAATGGGAAGATATCAGAACTGCTCGCCAAATGTTGGCTCACCTATAGGAGATGTTTGGTGAACAAAGTCGTGCAGCCAAGTATCAAGTCACTAAACGACTGTTCAAGGCTAAGATGCGTGATGGACAGTCAGTCCAAGATCATTGTCTGATGATGATCAAAGACTTGGAAGAGCTTGAGAAGCTCGGAGTGAGGTTAGACTTGGATCTGCAGAATGATATAATTCTGCAATCCTTGACTGATGCATATGGGCAGTTCATCATGAACTACCATATGCATAAACTTCAAAACTTCCTTGGTCCGAACTTATGAACATGCTGGTTACCGCTGAGCTTTCTATGAAAGGTTCTAAAGGCTCAGTTCTTGCTATGGAATGGACTTCTTCCAAAAGAAAGTCTTATGGAAAGAAAAAGAAGTCTGTGAAAAAGAAAAGTCTGCGAAAAAGTAGAAGGTGGAAAGAGGAAAGAAGAAAAAGGCAGAGCTGAAGAAGGCCGCTGACAAAGAAAAGTATTTTCATTGCAACAACAACGGCCACTTGAAAGTAGGAACTGCCCTACATTACCTAGGCCACCCTAAAGAACAAGGAAGGCAAGGTCCTTCTGGAGGTATGCTCGTTATTGAGTCTAACCTTACGATTTCTTCTGCATCTAGTTGGGTGCTTGACTCTGGTTCTAGTGCTCATTTGTGCACTTCTATGCAAGATCTTGAGGATAGCAAGAGGCTGAGGGATGGTGAGATAATCCTGTGCATCGAAAATGGAGCAAGGATTGCTACCATGGCCATGAGAACATATCCTCTTCGACCATCATCTGATTTAGACTTAGTATTAAAGGACTGTTATTATGTACCTGCAGCAAGCAGAAATTTGATTTCTGTTTCTTGCCTTGCAGTAGAAGGCTATGTAATTAGTTTTCTTAAGGACCATTGTAACATTCTTTATGAAAGAAATAAAATTGCAAATGGTTTTCTTATTAACGGTCTTTATCAGTTACATGATTGATGTATCTATTTTTAACTTTTGAGCAAAATGTGAATGCCATAAAATCAAAATGACCTAGGGATAGTCCAAATGATAGATATCTATGGCACCTCTAAGATTAGGTCATATAGCAGAAGATAGGATTAGTACAAATTGGAGAAAAATGAGCTATTGAGTCCGTTGACTTCTTGAGTCATATCCAATTTGTGAATCTTGTCTTCATGGCAAAATGACTAAACTTCCCTTTTGTAGGACATGGGGAAAGGGCCATGGATCTTCCTTGCCCTAGTACATACAGATGTGTGTGGCCCATTTGATGTGCCGGCTAGAGGCAACTTTTGTCTACTTCATTACCTTTACCGATGATTCATCTAGGTATGGGTATGTGTATCTTATGAGACACAAGTCTGAAGCTTTTGAAAAGTTCAAAGAATTCAGACATGAAGTAGAAAAGCAAACTGAAAAACCCATTAAGGTTCTTCGATCAGATCGAGGAGGTGAATACCTTAGTCCGAAAATTCCTGAGACTATCTCAAGGAAAAATGGCATAGTCTCTCAATGGACTCCACCTGAAACACCTCAACTCAACGGGGTTTCAGAATGGAGGAAATCAGACTCTAATTGGATATGGTTCGATCCATGATGAGCTTCACAGACCTTCCCTAGATTTTCTTTTAGAGGACACTGTTTGTTAACTGCAATATACTTACTGAATAGGGTTCCTTCTAAAATCATTCCTACCACACCGTATGAGATATGGCATGGTAAGAAACCAAGTCTGAGTCATCTCAGAATTTGGGGTTGTCCGGCTCATGTCAAAAGACAACAAGTGGACAAGTTAGACTTTAGGTCCTTCAGAGCTCGATTCATAGGATATCCTAAAGAGTCATTAGGATATTATTTCTACATTCCAGAAGATCACAATGTGATTGTGAGTCGACATGCCATCTTTTTTAAAAAATAGTTTATTCAAGATAGAGGCATTGGAAAGCAGATCAAGCTCGATGAGAAAGTCTCACAAGAGCAACAAGCTAAGGACCAAATGGAACCAAATCAGGTTAAGCCAATACGAACACTACCTCCTCCACCTCGTAGATCGGAAAGAGTTTTCCATCCCTCCTGAAAGATACTTAGGTATTATTTCAGAGGAAGTAGAGAAAATATTCCTCGTAGGTAATGGGGTTCATGGTGATGATCCCAAAACCTATAACGAGGCGATATCAGATATCGACTCCGAGAAATGGTTAGAGGCAATGAAGTCAGAAATTAACTCGATGCACTCAAACCAAGTCTGGACCTTGGTAGATCCACCAGAAGGTATAGTACCTATTGGGTGTAAATGGATCTTCAAGAGAAAGATTGGTGCAGATGGGAATGTGGAGACATTCAAGGCTAGATTAGTGGCAAAAGGTTATAGTCAACGCGAAGGCATTGACTATCAGGATACCTTTTCACCAGTAGCTATGCTAAAATCCATCCGCACATTGCTTGCTGTTGCAGCCTATTTCGATTATGAAATATGGCAAATGGACGTGAAAATGGCATTCTTAAATGGATATCTTGAGGAAGATATCTATATGGAACAATCCGCTTAGGTTTCACATCCAGTGATGACTGATCACAAAGGTATTGCAAGCTGCAAAGGTCCATATATGGACTTAAGCAAGCATCTCGGAGCTGGAACACTCGTTTTAATGATGTGATCAAATTATTTGGTTTCATCAAGAAACGAAGAGGAACCATGTGTCTTTCAAAAAGGTCAGTGGGAGCGCTGTTGTCTTCCTCGTATTGTACGTGGATGACATCCTCCTTATTGGGAATGATATTTTCCCATGTTGACCATCAGTCAAGAATGTGGTTGTCTAAAGGAATTCTCCATGAAAGACCTAGGTGAAGCATCCTTTATTCTAGGAATTAAGGTCTATAGAGGATAGACCGAATAGGATGCTAGGACTTTCACAGAAGATGTACATAGAGGAAGTACTAAAGAGGTTTAGTATTGAAAACTCTAAGAGGGGTTTAGTATCCTTCAGGCATGGCATTCATCTTTCCAAGAAGATGTGCCCCAGCACACCTGAGAAAATAGAATGCATGAGCAAGATCCCTTATGCTTCTGCAATAGGGAGCCTCATATATACCATGTTATGTACACGAACTGATATGGCCCATGCTATGAGTGTCACAAACAGATATCAGTCAAATTCAGGTGAAGAACACTAGACTTCTGTGAAATGTATTCTTAAGTACTTAAGAAGAACTAAGGATATATTGTTGATCTTTAGTAATGGAGAACTCCAAGTTCAGGGATATATAGACTCGAATTTTATGTCCGATATAGATGATCGAAAGTTGACATCTAGGAGTCTGTTTTTGTGCAATGGTGGAGCTATCAGTTGAAAGAGTTCCAAATAGATAGTAACAACATATTCCATCATAGAAGCAGAATACATTGCTGCATCAGAAGCTGCAAAGGAGGCATTCTGATACAAGAAGTTTGTCGTAGAGATCGGAGTGATGCCATCAGATGCCATTCCTCTGTACTGCGACAATAATGGCACCATAGCCCTTGCTAAGGAGCCAAGGTCTCATCAAAAATCCAAGCACATCAAGCAACGATATCACCTTATCCATGATTACGTCGAGAAGGGTTACGTCGAGGTCAAGAGAGTCGACTCCGCAGACAATATGGTGGATCTGCTTACAAAGTCATTGGATCAGCAAAAGATCGAAGCCCACCTTGAGAAGATGGAACTTAGATTTATAGCCAATTGGCTTTAGGTCAAGTGGGAGTTTGTTAGATATGTGTGCCCTAGAAGCCAGAATTGGCTGACACTTGTAATACACTTCTAAGGGCAAAATTATAATTTTGACTATAAATAATAAAATAGATTATTTTCTATCACATATGTGTATTTAGTGTCTGTGATACATCCCTTGAGTTAATGGTAATGATAATTCTTATTTTCAAGAGTTGAAAATTTAAGACATGAATTTTCATTATTAACTCATAAAATGCTCCTGACCATAGGATCATCACGAGGATGGTGATTGATCCAGAAGGTTAGGTGTACAATCGCTTCTCTTTAGTAGATGAGTCTTGAGTCTACGGTGTGGAGACACCGGAGCGAGAGTACAGGTACTCGTTAGAGAATGAGGGCACTGAGCGTGACCACCTCGAGTAGTCATTAGGGAGTCTACCTTCTCGTCGAATGACTGACTCGATGCTGCAGTAGTGTGTCTGGTTCTTTGACCTGAGATGCATCGGCAGTTCACCTTGAGGGTGTTATAGTTTGACTACACCATTACTCGATCTCCTAGCCATATCAAAATCCCTGAGGTGTATGTTGGCTATAGCATGTTCATTGTAGGAACTGGATTGCATCAAGATGGAATCTATCTACCTCGGTGGATAGAGGAGCGGCCCTATGATAATCATGAGAATCAAGTCCATAAGCCCATGGCCATGGTAGAATGTGAAATAATAGAAAGAGTTTCTATTAAGATTTTTCACATTGGACTTGAATCGAATGATTACATCATATGACAGAGACTAGGGTTTGACGAGTTCACCTTAACCCTAATCTGATCGGGGCTCAAGATAGAAGAACTGAATCACACAAGGTAGCTGCACCAAGAGGTTCGCATTTTCAGCTCTGATGGGTTGCCACCATATACTGCTAGGTGTCACTGGTGGATTTTGGGAGCAATTAGAATGATTTAGATGATCGATCATTCTAGCTGTCTGAATCAGAAAAGTTCTGATCCATCGAAAGGAGTTTCGATGATGTCGATGATAGAGATCATGACATATCCCATTACCATACAGAACTGAATCCTAACTGGGTCACACAAATAAGGGTTTGGAATCTGGATGATCATCAATTGGAACTAACCCAGTTCAATTGATTTGAATGAGATTCAATTAGGTTCAAGAAAATCATGCTAGCACACGATTGAACCTAACGTTCTTCTTTTACTCTATCATTAAATAGTTGTCTCGACTGAGCCAAAGGAGTTTGTGCTCACTCAGATACCTTTACCTGGTCTGACTGGAGCTTGTCCAAGTCAGAAAAGGTTGTCTTAATTGATGAGATAAATTTGAGACAACACCTGCCATTTTCCATCATCTGCTAATTCTTGTACTTTGACTTGGTCAAATATTAATCTTTGACCCTTGGACATCTGCCCATGTGTCATGCACTTATTGGAGAGTAGATAGGGGCTTATCTCCTCTCTGAAAATTGAAAAGAAAGGGAGTGCACGACTAGGATGGCGTGTGCCCATGGATAGGGATGTTGGAGTCCCATACGGATGGGACTCTAGGTTGCTTGTTGGATTCAAACTAAGTGACCCTCACCTATAGACTTTGACCAGTCTTAGGCGCCACCTTAGGATGAATCCATGGGTCTCTCATTCCACCAATCAGATTTAGATCTGATTGAACGAAGCAACGTGATTGGTCGGGGTGATGCAGCACTACATGGCACAGTAGAGTCTATAAATAGACCCTATCTATGCCCACTTTTTAAGACTTCTCTCCTAGCCACGCCCTAAGGTTACCCCTCTCCCTTCTCCATGCCACCATCTGGTCCTCTCTCTCCTCCCCATGCCTAAGAAAGTTGGGTTCTTCAGATTAGTGCAAGTCAGGCAAGAAAATGCTGACGAAGAAGGAAGAAGGTAGCACTGCTACAGAGACGATGGGTGAACTTCAGAAGGTGTTTTGAAGATCCTCCAAATTAGATCTAGATTTAATTTTTGGAGAAAAAAAAGTGAAGGAGAAGATCTCCAGATCCAATCCAAGTGGATATCGGTAGAGGCGCTTGTGTGGCTAGATCCAGAACCTCAGAGCTTCCGCAAGATCATCAATGAGTAATCAGATTACCTAGGATCAAGGTAAAATTAAATTAGTTTTAATTTAATTTAATTTTTTTTAATTATCAGATCATAAATCAGATCTAAAAAGTGTTAGATCTGATCTAGATCTAAGAAAAAAATTTTTAAAATATGCCTTTCGATTCAATCAGATCTGAACAAACCTGACCCAAAAAATTTAGAATTTTTCTTCAAGAGGCTTGGTGGTGCAACAGCCGAGGGAGGTATCTCAGTAAAGAGTATTAGGAGGCATCTCAAGGAGATCGAAAGCAGATTTTAGGAAGAGCCAGGAAGTCTCAAGAGCCTTAAAATAAGATAGATGGGTCTGAGCTCATGACAGGATTTGAGCTGTAGTTCCTTCGGGTGTAATTGAAGCGACGGTTGGTGCAGGGGCAGAAGAGAAGTGCTAGGATGGAATTTTCTTAGATTTAGTCACTAGATTCAGAGGAGTTGGAGGAGCTTTTGTATGTTTTAGAGGTATCCATGGGTTATGGAGGTATCCGAGATGAGTTCGATATGATCCGCAGAGTGTGGAGGATCCGAAGAAGCAGCGATGGTGTAGAGGTGTAGTGGTAGGCCCAGCAGTGCAACATTGGGTGGTTGGCCTCGGGTGACTCAGAAATAGAGTCAGATTCTTTTGCGACATCAGATGGACTTTGAATTAGGTGAAGCTCCAGAGTGGTGGCTTCATAGGTGGATCTCCAGAGAGGTGGCTTCATAGGTGGAGCTCCAGAGTGGTGGCTTTATAGGTGGAGAGAAAATTTGGCATAAGTTTAGAGCATAGGAATGTAGGAGGATCAAATCCTAGCACCAATGCCAGTGATGCATAATTTCAGGAGGAGCAACGTGTGCAGGTGGACAGGCATAGTTCTGAGGAGATCATGTCAGATGGTATAGTATTTGCTGGTGCAGGAATATTGTAGGTTCTCTACAAAAGTTTAGAAAAGGTGATGCAGCTGCTAAGCAGAAAGAATACTATAATCTAGGATGGTGCTGACTTCAGCTATGGAAACGGTCATCCTAAAGATCTCTGGGTGCACGGTAGCTGAAAGGAATTGGCAGAGGTGTTAGAGTTTGCACAATGGCTGTCTGGGTGCACTATAGAGCATAGGTCGGTGTTGCAGCCATGGGATCAGAGCAAGAGGATATCAGTTCGATGCTGAGGAGTGCGGTAGAGCATGAGTCTCAGGGGCTATGGAGCACAGGTTGGTGCTACAGCTAAGGAGGCGAGGTGGCTTCGATGGGATGATGTCAGCTCTAGAGGTAGCAGGATAGTGCAGATGGTTCATGTAGGGTTTGCCAAGACTTGGGGGCACCAAGATGGAGATTATTAGGATTAGTGGTGCTTCCAAGCCTTAGGAGGCCACTAGAGGAGTCAGGGTATTGGCTCTAGGAAACTAGGATAGGTATGGTCCTAGGACTAGGATCAATTTGATTCTAGGATGGAGGTTCAATCCTCCACAATCATGAGGTCTTGGTTTGGATCTCATGGAGGCTACTCAGAGTTTGGACCAGGTTTGGGTCCATGAGATTGAGTGCATGATCAGACCATGGGTGTACATGGATTTGAGTGAGTGCATTCGGACTGAGTTAGCCTAGGGAGTTTTTTACGAGTTAGGATTTCGGTCCATATATAGGTATATATATATGTATATTATAAATCCAAGAGAATAGAGATCATTATAGCCATTTTCTCTCACATCTCTTCCTCCTCTCTCTGGTTTCTTCACATGCCAACGTGCCCTAAGGGGTGTACCTCTAAGCTTGAAGGAAGGAGGCGTGCCCCACTATTCCTTCAACCTCAACAATGTTAAGTGATCCTATACGATAGAATTGTCACTCATAATATGATTTCTTGGCCGCATCTCTCTAAATGGTTGTTAGATTGACCAACCAAATTAGGCTTAATCATTCATTGGTTAGATGGACCAAGTATAGTTATTTTAATAGTTAGACCTAACCAGACCTTTTCAATGGAGGCCAAAGCCTACTGATTAGGGACTGGGACAAATTTAAATTACTTAAAACTATTTAGAGAAATAATTGGTTATAAACCTATCCTTAGATGTACATAGGTTGGCCAACCAAAGTTGAGCTTGTGTGCAATCTATGTGGATTTTAGTATCCACTAAGGAATTAGGGTAATTCCTCGAATTGGAGGTAGAGGCTACCAATTCGAATAAAATAATGGAAGAACCTTTTGATTAAAGTCCAAACTTTTAGGTTTAATGAATCAATTATTAATTAGATTTGGATTTTACTTTGTGCAGATATGGCCACTTTCCTTTTGCTCTGATCATTGTTAGACAATGATAAACTGATGGGATCCAACTTTGATAACTGGTACCATAAGTTGAAGATTATCCTAGAGCATGAATGGATCTTACACATGCTGACAAATTTGGCACCTGAGGAACCAGCACTCAATGCACGTGGAATATTTAGAGATACTTATCAGAAGTGGCTCAATGATCGAACCATGATGCATTATATCATGCTGGCAACCATGAGCGATGAGTTTAATCGCAGATTCAAGTCTACTCAGTCAGAAGACATGATTCAAGTGTTGAATGAGTCTTTTGGCACACTCGATGATGTTGTGAGGTATAAGACTAGTTATGCCATCTTTAATGCCATGATGAGGGATGGAGCATCAGTCACTGATCATGTACTGTACATGATCGAGCTGATGGAGCATTTGAGCAAGCTCGGATTTTTCTTGCATGAGCAGCTAGGAAAAGATGCAATTTTAAACTCGTTGCCCAAATCTTATCTCCCATTCCTTATTATAAAATGACAAAGTCTGAAGTAAACTGCCATGGGTTATTGGGGACTTCAAAACTTTGAGAAGGATCACCAGCTCCACAAGAAGTCGGTAAACTTAGTGGAAGGGTCTTCTTCTGGTTCTCAACCCTTTAAGAAAGGAAAGAAAAATAATAAGAAGAGTAAGAAGGTGCATGTTCAGATTGGGACATCTATGTAGGACCAGATTAAGAAAGTAAAGCTCGATAAAAGTCAACCTGAATGCTTATTCTATAAGAAGTAAGGGCACTGAAAGAGAAACTATCCTCGGTACATTGCCTTCTTGGATCCAAATAGGCTGAGAAAGAAGCAAGTTATTGCTAGGCAAGATATTTATATGATAACTCCTTATAATTTCTTTATTTATGATATTACTGATTGGGTATTAGATACTGGTAGCCCTTATCATATTTGCAATTCATTGCAGGGATTGCAGGTCAGTAGGAGATTTGAGCAAGGCTAGAGGCTTCTAAACATTAGAGATAGAAGACCAGTTCTAGTTCTAGCATTAGAAATCTTGAAACTTGTATTTAGGTCTCACATCATTATTCTTAGTGATTGTCATTTTTATCCTAATTTCTTTTTGAATGTCATTTTTGTAGGCCTTTTGGTCAAAGATAATTATGAAATTTCAACAAAAAAAGAGTTTTGTAATATTATTATGAATGGTGTTACTATATTCTCTGAACACTTAAATAATGGTATATATATATTATCACAATCTATTACAATAATCTATTCCACTGGCAAGCATCCTAGATTAGATAGTGTGTCTGATATGTACTTATGGCACTATAGGCTAGGTCACATAAACAAGAACAGGATAAACATATTGACTCAAGAGAAAATCCTCAAAGTAAGTGATTGTAAATCACTTCCAACCTATGAGTCTTGTCTGCTTGAAAAAATGATCAAGTCATCTTTTACTAGAAAAGATGAGAGAGCAACTACACTCTTTGGTCTTGTACATACTGATGTATGTAGACCTATGAGCACTAGTGCTAGAGGTAGATATCTCAACTTCATCACTTTCATAGATGATCTATTTAGATATGGATATATTTATCTGATGAAACATAAGTCGAATTCATTTGAAATGTTCAAATGATTCCGAAGTAAAGTAGAAAAATAAACTGAAAAGAATATTAAAACTCTTTGATCTGATTAAGGAGGAGAATATCTTTCTAGTGAGTTTCTCATATATCTAGAAGAAAATGAAATTTTCTTCCAATGAACTTCTCCAAGAATACTATAGCATAATGGTGTGTCGAAAAGAAGGAATCGGACTCTGTTAGATATGGTTTGATCCATGATGGATTTTGCCAACTTGCCGATATCCTTCTAGGGATATGTACTCAAATTGGCTTGCTATCTTTTAAATAGGGTTCTAAGTAAGTTTATGATTAAAACTCTATATGAGATATGGACAGGGTGTAAGCCAGCACTTTCATACCTTAGGATCTCGGAGTGCCCGACTTATGTAAAACGGTTAATCTCAGATAAACTTGGACCTAGGTCTGACAAGTGTACATTCATAGGGTATCCTAAAGAATTAAAAGGATATATTTTCTACCATGCTAATGAACAAAAAGTATTCGTCAGCCTTAAGACAATCTTTTTTGAAAAGAAGTTTCTTGGTAAAGAAACTATTGCCTCTAAGGTTGAACTTAACAAAGTTCAATAGGTACAAAGATCAATACCTATAGCTAAATCTAAATCAGATTTGATTAGATCAAATCTAAAGCCTAGTGTTCCTGCACCATTAAGACGATCTGATAAAGTACCACGTTAGCCGAACAAATGCTATGGTTTCTTAGTCTAGGATGGTGATCCCATCAAATTCGATGAGAACGATGAGGATCTGATCACTTATATGGATGCAATGGAGAGGTCTGATTCTGAAAAATGGCTTGAGCCCATGAAATTCGAAATGGAGTCCATGAAGGTCAATAATGTATTGACATTGGTTGATCCATCCGAAGGGGTTAAATCCATTGGGTGTAAGTGGATCTTCAAAAGAAAGAGGGGCGCAGACGAGAAGGTGGAAACCTATAAAGTTCATCTGGTTGCGAAGGGATATTGTCACTGTTATGGTATTGACCATGACGAGACATTCTTTCCTATGGTATTTCTCAAATTCATTCGAATAATGCTTGCTATAGCTGTCCATCTGAACTATAAGATCTGGTAGATGGATGTGATGACAGCTTTTCTAAATTATGAAGAGCTGATCGAAGAAGTATATATGATACAATCTAAGGGTTTTACATCTACAGATGAGTCCAAGGTATGCAAGCTTCAGAGATTCATTTATGGATTGAAGCAAGCATCTTGGAGTTGGAACATGCATTTTGATAAGATAATCAAAATGTATGGCTTCATTAAGAATCGAGAAGAGCCTTGCATTTACAAGTGGATGAATGATCTGATAGTTATTCCTTATCTTGTACATAGATGACATTCTCTTAATCAAGAATGACATTCCCGCATTGCAAGAAATAAAAGTCTGGTTGTCATCTCAGTTCTCAATAAAAGACTTGGATGAAGCATCCTACATCCTAGGGATGAAGATCTATAGGAATATATCTAAGAGAATGCTTGGGTTATCTCAATCCACATACATAAAAACTATACCGAAGAGGTTCAGCATGAAGAATTCCAAGAAAGACTATCTTTCGATAGGCCATGAAATATTTCTCTCTAAGAAGGATTGTCCGACAACTCCTGAAGAGAGAGAGCGTATGAATAGAGTCTCATATGCTTTGGTAGTAGGATCTATCATATATGCCATAACATGTACGAGATCAGATGTGGCATACTCACTAGAAGTAGTAAGTAGATACCAATCTAATCTAGAAAAAAACTACTAGAAAGTGGTTAAAATCATCCTTAAGTATTTAAGAAATACTAAGGACCAATGGTTGGTTTATGATGAGTCAGATCTAAAACTTGAGGGATTTATGAACTCCAACTTTCAATCTGACCATGATGACAGCATAAGCGTATCGGGTTATATCTTTATCCTAAATGGTGGAGCCGTCTGCTGGAAGAGTTCGAAGAAGCATATTATGGTAGACTCTATTTATGAAGTAGAGTACATCATAGCATCAAATACCATGAAGAAAGCTGTGGCTGAGAAAATTCATCACCGAGCTTGGAGTAGCACCCTCCCTTAATGGAACGGTCCTACTCCAATGCGACAGCACTGGTGCCATTACTCAGGCGAAATAACCAAAAGCACACCAATGAACGAAGCACATACTACACCGCTACCACCTGGTCTGGGAGATCATTGATCGAGATGACGTTGACTTTCAGAAGATCGATGAAAAGAAGAACCTGACCAACCTCTTCACTAAAGCCCTATCGATAAAGAAGTTCAACGACTACAAGTCGAAGATGGGGATTAGATATTGTGCTGAGTGGCTTTAGGACAAGTGGGAGTTGTTAGAAAATATGTTCCAAAGTCAATTATCAGTCTATTGATGGTTGTGCTATCTTATAATTATAATTGATTCATTATTAAATAAAATATATTTTTGGCATTTTCATCATAAAGTCTACATCTTCTAATGAACTTCATTATTGTGATAAAGTTCTTAGGACTATTTAGTTTCAATAATGAGAGAATTTATCAATCAGTCCTTAAACTGCTCATGACCAAATATACGCTGTTAATTAGGATAACAGCATTTATCGAGCATAGATCATTTTATGCCATATAGGTTAGTTGTCCTATTAACCAAGGAGTATGGAACACTGGCACTACTACAAAAAGGAACTACGGTAGCGCATACTATGACAGCAGTTTTTGAAATTGCTGTAATAGATTCTATGACAGCGATTTTATAGAACTGCTATAATAGGTCCGACCTATGGCGGCGGTTACAATGAACCGGTGCCATAGGTCGACCTATGGCAACGGTTATAATGAACTACTGTCATAGGTCAAACCTATTGCAGTGGTTCTATAAAATCATCGTCATACCTTTTTTTGATATTTTTGCTCTAAATATTATATAATTTTAAAATTTAATATCCATCTTCATCATTATCTAAATAATTATCATTAGAGTATCATCATAAAAGATCGCCTTGATCCGATGGCCCTAGCTTCATCGATTAAAAAAATTTAATTTTGATGACCATAAATAACGATACGATGATCTGATAAATGAAAACCTATGATCGATCCAAAAACCCATAATGATGATTTTGATGATATTTGTAATATATTATCAAAATTTTACTTCAATCAGATATCGTTATCATGGTTAATTTAGTACATGATGATTTCGACCGTTAAATAAATGATCAAAAGGCTAAACGGCATCCAATTATGTGATAATTTTTTTCATAAATGATCTTGGCTACTACTTTAATCATTTTTATGGTGGTGATTATAAAATTTAACTTATGGGTCTATGAATGATCCAAAACTATACATCGCTTGATAACCTTTCTTCAACTCCATTGGTAGTTATGCTCGTGCTTTTGTAATATCTACTTAACATGAATAGTTCATACAAAAATAATTAGAATTTTATGATCATCACCATATAAAATCATTAAAATTATAGCAAATATCATTTAACTAAAAAATTATCTCATAATCGGACGTTGTTTAGTCCTTTGATCACTTGTTTCTAATTTAACGGTCGAAATTATTTCGTTCTAAAATGATCATGATAATGATATCCGATTGAAGTAAAACTTTGATAGTATGCTATAAATATCATCGAGATCATCATTACAGATTTTTGGATTGATCGAAGATCTTCATCTATCAGATCATTGCACCGTCATTCGTGATCGTCGAAATCAAATTTTTTCGATCGATGAAGCTAGGGCTATCGGATTGAGGCGATCTTTAGTGACAACACTCTAATGATAATTATTTAGATAATGAATGGTAAAGATGGATATTAAATTTTAAAATTATATAATATTTAGAGTAGAAATTAATTTCTAATCTATGGTAGTGGTTTAAGTAACTACTGCCGTAGGTTGGGTTAAAATTTTTCAAATCCTCCGTGTGCTCTATCTTTCTCTCTCTCTCTCTCCCCCTCCCTGCTCTCCATCATCAGTGAGACCTCACCCCTCTCTTCCCTAGTCGGTGTCGCCCCCGCCTTCCTGCTCACTCCCCCTCCTTCCCACTCGCCCCCCCATCCCTGCCCCTCCCCATCACCACGCACCCCCTCTCCCCTGGCCCCCACCACCCCCACCTCCCGAGCCACCCCTCCTCGTCACCTTGCACCCCCTCCCCTGCCCCACCACCCCCACCTCCCAGGCTGCCCCTCCCCGTCACTACGCACCCCTCCCCTGACCCCGCCACCCCCATCCCCGACCGCCCCTACCTCTCGATGCCTCCCACCCCTCCCCGCTCAACCCCCCAACCCCTACCACTCCCACACCCTAGGCACCCCCCTCCCCGACCTCCCCATCACGATGCCTCCTCGAGCCGCCTCTCCCTCTCTCCCTTCTTTCTCTCTCTTTCCTCTTTCTCTTTCTCTTTCTCTCTCTCTTTTCTCTTTCTCTTTCTCTTTCTCTCTCTTTTCTTTCTATCTCATTATCTTACTTTTGTTTCGCAGGTTATCTTTAGTGCCATCATCTTCCTCTAGTACCGTCGCCGACGATCCTCAAAGCTTTCGATGTGATCCCCTCTCCATAGTCACAGATATAATTTTTTTTTAATTTTATAGTATTATTTATTAATCATTTATAATATTTATAATATTTTTTAGAATATTTATAATAAATATTATAAATATTTATTATAAATATTATAAATATTTATTATAAATATTATAAATATTTATTATAAATATTATAATTATCTGCATGTCGTGGGTTTTGGGACATGCCATAGTGGTAGCCTTGGGCCATGCTATGTCAATGGCCGTGTACAGCCCTTGGGCCATGCCGGTTGACAAAAAAATTATTACCGATAGATTTTAGGTCGTGTCAGCGGTCGTGAGCTATGTCGGCTGCTAAGAGAACCCTCACCCCCATCGATAGGTTCTAGGCCATGCCCTCGATCGTAGGTCATGCCAATCGATAAGAAAATCATTGCCAATGGGTTCTGGACCATGTTGGCAACCATGAGCTATGTCAACCGCTAAGAGAACCCTCACCCCCATCGATGGGTTTCGAACCATGCCTGCGGTCGTAGGCCATGCCAATCGCTAAGAGAACCCCCAACCGCTAATAGAAAGTGAAATTATTTGTTACTCATCTTTAATTATTTATGAATATAACTCATGTTGTAGAATTTATTGCATAATATTTTCTGAATATTTATATCTTGTTGCTTTTATTTATTGCATTGCATAACGATAGATCCATCAATTGATTAGTGTACATAATCTTCGGCATCCATGCATTTATATGTAATTATACGAATGAGAAAATTATGTACAATGATCAATTAATTATCCAATTTGGATGGTTTAAAAATTATAAATAATTCTATAGGTAATTATAGTAGTCAAACGGTATGCAAAGAATTTTAAATAAAATTTTGGACAGTATTTTTTTTTATTCTCCCTACATGAAAGAACTAAGAAAAAATGCTGTCAAAATTTCATTCAATCTCTATTACATATCATTTGATTACTGTAATGGACCTATAGAATTAATGTAATTTTTCAATGGGATAGAACCTATTGTTATCTATTAGTTGGTGATATGATGCATTTATTGCATATCTAAAAATGATATTTAATATGAGTTCCATGCATGATATTTATTTTAATCCTTTTTTATGATGTATTTTTTATTTATTTATAATACATTAGTATATAATTTAAGTTTCACACATGATTTAATTGCAGTATCATCATTTTAAAATAGATAAGGGGTGGATGAAGTTTAGTACGCTCTCGCTAGAATATGAGGCTGGACTACAAAATTTTTTTGATTTTGCTATAGAAAAATTTGGGGACCATGGATTGATCTAATGTCCTTATAAAAAGTGTATGGATGGACCATAGCTACCTCATCAAAATGTAAATGATCACCTCACTATTTATGGCTTTAAAGCCGATTATGAAATTTATTGGAACCAACATGATGAGGACAGGCCATAAGGAGGCGATCAATATGATGGGAGAGTGGAATAATTGGTTCATGATATTTTTTCATTTGTTGGCCTCAATGACGGTGCATCTACGTCCATGCCTGATCCTGTGGTTGGTGGAATGACAAACAATGAGGATGTAGAGAAGATCCGTAAGTTGATGGAGGATGCTAATGTTCCATTATATCCCGGATGTGAAAAGATGACGAAGCTAGAGTTCTTAATTCGGTTGTATCATGCAAAATGCTCCAATGGATTCAGTAATAATGGAGTGAACTGCATACTAGAGCTTTTGGAGGACATTCTTTCGAACAATGTATAAATTTTGAAGAATAATTATGAGGCATCGAAGATTATTGAACAGCTGGGCTTTACTTACACCAAGATACATGCATGTTCCAATGATTGCATGCTCTATTGGGAGGGGGATGTCAACCAAAATGAGTACGCGAGGTGTGGTATGTCAAGATGGAAATAGAATAGAGATGGCACATCGACTCGTGTACCTCAAAAGTTGATGTGATACTTTTTTTTGATTTTGAGACTATAAAAGTTGTTTATGTCGGTAAAAATATCGAAGAACATGAGATGGCATAAAGAGGACCGAACAAAAGATGATGCATTGAGGCATCCAACTGATGGAGAGGCATGGCAGAAGTTTAATGAATTACATCCTGACTTCGCACATGAGATACATAATGTGAGGTTGGGCTTGTTGTGCGACGGTTTCAATCTATTCAAGCACATGAATACCGTCCATAGTATATGGCCAATATTTATTTATGTTTACAACCTCCCACCATGGATATGTATGAAAAAATCTTTTGCTTTCATGACAGTGCTCATCCCTGGATCGATGGAGGTAGGTAATGACATTGATATTTATTTACAGCCTCTTATTACCGAGCTAAAATAGTTATGGAACATTCAAGGTGTTCCAACTTTTGATGCTTTACTAAATGAGCCATTCTTCATGCGTGTAGCGCTTTTATGGACAATAAATGACTTTCTAACCTATGCCTTAATATCAGGTTGGAGCATCAAAGGTGAGCTAACATGCCCAATTTGTAGAAAAAATATCCAGTCTAGAAGGTTGACACATCGAAGAAGCTTTAGCTATATAGGGCATCGACGTTTCCTCCATCGAAATCATCCATACAAAAGGGATGCATGCTCCATTGATGGCACTGTTGAAGAAGGTGAGGCGCCTAGTTAGATGTCTGAAAGTGATGTACTGAGAGAGTTGGATGGTCTCAATATTGAATTTAGAAAAGATGCTTCGATTGGTGGTAAGAAAAGGAAATGTTGATCAAAAAAAGATGACACACACTTTAATTAGAGGAAAAAGAGCATCTTTTTTGACTTGCCATATTAGGAGATAAACTTATTACGCCACTGCTTAGATGTAATGCATATTAAAAAAAATATGTGCGAGCTCCTATTAGCAACAATCTTGAATATCAAAGATAAGACCAATGATGACTTGAATTCTCAATTTGACTTGAAAGAATGGGATATTAGAAGATCACTCCATCCAGAGCAGGCAACAAAAGAATAGTGGAGGCTCCCTCATGCATGCTATGTTATGAATGCCTCTGAATGATCCACATTTTTTTGTGTGTTGGAGAACATAAAGATCCCAAATCGATACTCAAGCAACGTATCAAAGCATGTGAATAGTAAGGATGTCAAACTTAGGAGATTGAAGACTCATGATTATCATGTGCTGATGCAGAAATTGATCCCAATAGCTATTCGCCACGTATTGCCAAAAAATATTAGAATGGATGTTATTCATCTTTGCAACTTTTACAAAGATATTTGTGCAAAGAGGTTGCTTAAAAAAAATATGAAGAAAATGAAGGCAAGGATGGTGACTATATTATGTAATCTAGAGAAGATATTTTCACCATCATTTTTTACGGTTATGATGCATCTCATCATGCACCTTACGAGAGAAGTTGTAGTTGGAGGCCTAGTGTTCTACTGATGGATGTATCCTACTAAGAGAAATATTCAAACTCTGAAATCTTATGTAAGAAATATGAATCGCCCGAAGGGATCCATAGCAAGAGGTTATTTGGATCAAGAGTATATAGATTTTTATACCATATAATTAAACAAGCTCGAAATGGATCGTAATCAGCTAATGAAAAATTAGAATAATTAGTATGAGCTAATTAAGCCTGCATTTGAGTCCATTCTATAGCCAGATGGACTTTTCACTTCATACCACCTCACTGATTTAAGCATTAAGAAAAGGGATAAGGCACACCGCTACATGCTCTTTAATTGTGTTGTTATTGAGCCATACATAAGATGAGTTATCAACCTTATTGATTTCATAATAATTAGAAAAAAATATCCAATTACATCTAAATTTGTTCTTTATGCATGCAGCAAACACAAGGAGGTCATAAGAGCAAAATATGGTGCTCTAAGTATGCGGAAGAAAGAAAAAATGCATAGCAAAGAATTTTCTGAATGGTTTAAAGATCATGTAAGCGATTACATATTCTTGCTTTGTAAAACTTATTTGAACATGTTTACTAATTAGGTGTCATCTTCTTAATTAAGTATGGAGATTACTGTTCGATGATGTAAGCCATGAAGTACGTGCTCTTTCAATGGATCCTAATTGTGTCGTGCGTGAGTATAAACAGCTCGTCATTAATGACTACAGGTTTAATATTCACAGCAGATCCATAAACATGGCAACACAAAATAGTAGCATGATGTTGAGCGCCACCACTGGGTGTTATGCCCCGAGGGATTCACAGCCTCGTACGGAGGATTTAAACTATTATGGCATGGTGGAGAAGATAGTCATCTTAGACTATTATTCTAAAGGAAGGATTGCATTGATGAAGTATGATTGGTTTGACACCTTGTCACAATCAGGGATGAAGACTAATGTGTGTGACTTTACTCTTGTTAACATGCAATGCCATCTTCGCACTGAAGAACCGTATATTATTGCTTTCTAAGCTATTCAAGTCTTCTACATTAGTAATCCCTTGGAGCCTCAATGGGATATTATTATGAGGATGGTGCCTAAGCATATTTTTGATGATACTAAAATTGATGATGATGTTGGACCATGCATACAAAGTGCTCCTCTAGGACAAAACTTACATGGTACTATCGAGATCCTAGATATATTTGTCAGGAGCGATGGTGATGTCCATATTATAGATGCCACTAGATGATGACTTCAACATTCTAGTATAAATATTAGAGTCTATTTATTGATGCTATACTAATATTATTGTTCAACATGTTATATTGGTTAATGTTCATTAATGTTGTAGGTCATGATGGCACTGAAATGCCATCTAGCTTTCACCCCCATCTCTCGATGGACTATGCGGAGCTCCGCACCTGAGTCACAATCGGAGCATACTCCATCCATCTCCACATCGGCTGCCCACAAACCATCGATATCTACTCTATCGTTGGCATCTACTCCACCACCGGCATCTATTCCACTGGCATTTGAGCCTCCACCATCAGTCATATCTCCGACACATGCTACGACATCAACATCTAAGTGTATATTTTTATTATATTATTTATTTTTTATATAGTATTTGTACACTTATAGATTTGCATAACGTATTTTCATTACAGGTGCATCATCCAGTAGGATATTTCATGGTCCTACAAACATGCCACATGTGTTGAAACTGCCAGCATCAGGTGATGGTGCAGAATAATGCGTATGGGATGCTAGTAGGGGAGACCGTGCGGAAGATGCATTCATTTTTCGGAGTGCTTGTGAGGTGGTCCAACATCATTTCAATATTGCCCATAAACTGGCGATTGATGGATGCTGGTGTCAAGGATCGAGCATGGGAGGAGATATGGGTAAGTGTATCTTAATTATATTTATGCATTTGATATGTTTATACTTTGATTAGAATAATTTGGTAACTAACTTTTGTTAATTTTTGTGCAAAGGAGGTACGACTTTTCAGATCATGAGAGGGCTCAAGATGCCCAACTGAAAAAGATTGGAGAGTTGTACCAGAGCTATAAGGTCAAGCTCCATAGAGGATGGCTCAAGCACCGATGAAACACTCCAGAGGAGCTTGTTTTTTGGATACAGAATTATCTTCCGAGTCAGTGGGAGAGGATAGTTAGACATTGGAGGAGCCAGAAGTTCAAGATAAAATTTCTAACTTTTAAATTTTTTAATATACTTAAAATTATATTTAAATATTATTTAAATACTTATTATTTATTTGAAAACTTGTTAGGCTACCTTCCATCAGAATCGGAAGAATCGGGTAGCCTAGAAGTACACGCACATTCTAGACCATGAGTCTATGACTAATCTTGTGCATAGAGAGGTAATAAATTTTGAATCTTTATTTATAAATTAAATTAATATTTTTTACATATTTTTAATAAATTGATCCATTATTATAGCCGATGAGAGAGGAGATGATGTCTAACCATAGCGAGATCTTTCGATCCAATTGTACGGACAAGAAGGACAGACTGATGAATGCTGCAATCGAGAGGACTTTTATAAGTAATTAATATATTAGTATATATGATCAGTATTATAGCATTTTTTATAAAATTTTATTTAAATTTATAATTATAGGAGTAGTTAAATGTGCTCACGAGTGAGGGCCCAAACACCTCTGGCCTCCATGACTATCTATCTTAGGTCTTGGGGCCTGAGCACTCTAGGAGGATCCGATGCAGGCATAAACATACGTCGATGAGCTACTGGTCTAAGACAAGCATCTCTTCACATGCTTTCGATCTCATCGTTAAGAGCAGCTAGGACGAGATGTTGGCGCGAGCAGATCAGGCTACGATGCAGGCTGCTCATGCTGAGGAGCGCACATCTCATCTAGAGGGCGTCCTGAGCATCATGTTGATGAGGCTTAGCTCATGTTTTGGAGTAGACTTTATGGGCCTTGAGGACATGTTGGCCGATGTTCCAGCTCCAGCTCCTACAACTCCAGCCCCTCCAGCTCCTACTCTAGCTCCAGCTCCACCAGCTCGTGCTCCATCTCCTAGTGACGACGATGACGATGTAGATTTAGGAGACTTCTGATGTATTTCTTTTTAAAAAATATTATAATAAATTTTATTTGATAATAAAATTAGAGCATTTCAGAAATATTCTTGTATTTATAATATTTACTTATATTTTTTGTTATGTTATATATCTTTATATTTATCAGATAAAATATATAAAAAATTAAAAATTTTATATTTTTTATTATTCAAAAGCTATGATAGTGGTTTCAAAACCACTGTCGTAGACGTGCCAAGCGAGGCCATAAGTCATGTGCCAACCGCAGCACTAGACCTATGGTAGTGATTTGGAAACTACTGCCATAGCTCAAGAATATGGCAGTGGTTCGAAAATCGTTGCCATAGCTCAGAACTATGGTAATGGTTCAAAAACTCCTGCCATAGCTCAGGTCTATGGTAGCAATTTTCGCCTATGGCAGTAGTTTTCGAACCACTACCATAGGCCCTGTATGATAGTGATTCTTATAACCGCTATAATAATTGCTGCCATAGGCCTACGACGATGGCAGCAGAGGCAGCGGTTAGAGAACCGCTGCTATAGATTATGATAGCAATTTTTTAGGCTATGGCAGCGGTTACGAACCACTACCATAGCCCTATTCTGTAATAGTATGGTATGGCATGCAAGTGAGATGTATGGGTACATCATCACTAGACGTGATCAATTCTAGAGCATTCTACTATCGAGAATTACTCTGGTGAGATGTATGGGTACTTCATCACTGGACGTGATCAATTCTAGAGCATTCTACTATCGAGAATTACTCTGTGCCTTAAACCTGAGATCACCACAATAGCTTGCAAGCAACTCACTGTGCTTTGGTACCGGACTAACTGAATTTCTAATTCAGTAATGAAAGATTTTTAGGCATAGTCAAGTACTTACAAAGCTGGTGAGTGATCAAGATGGGATTGACCACTCCAAGAGTTAGAGAAGAATGCATTACCATATTTCAATATAACAAAAACCTTAGCTAAGATAATCTATAAGATGAATTTGGTATTTTGAAATACAATATGGATGACTTAATTGAGATTGATAGTTAAACTCTGATGTGTCCTACAAGCATTTTGGCCAAGGGGATGAATTATATGAAAACTATATCCATATGGGTTCTAAGAATGTTGTTCTACACATTTGACCTATCCGATCGTCGGGTACCATTGTTAGATGGTCACTCTCATTGGTATAGAAAATTATTTCTATACTACCGGCTTAAGTTTGAACCATGGGATCATACACATAAGAGTTTTCAATCTGATCGGATAGTTGATCGATGATAAAGAATCATTATTAGGTCAAACAATCAATATAATTCATGTTTGACCTAATGCAAGTATTACAGGAGGATCGATTAGCAATTGGATTGCTAATTGGGTTCAATTATGATTTTATTGAATCTAATCTCTAATTTGATTAAAAATTAAATTAGAATTAAATTTGATTTAATCTAATTTAATAAGATCATTAGTTGAACTAAGATCTAATCTAATTGGATTAAATAAATACTAATTTAATTTGGTCCAAGGATTAAGTTGGATCTGAAGAAAAATCCTAATTTTCTGGATCAGATTCATTCAAATCTAATTGGATCAAGAGGCATATTTCAAAAATTTTCTCTTAGATCCTAATTAGATCTAACATTTTTCAGATCTAATTTTATAATTTGATAAATAAAAAAATTAAATTAAATTAAATCTAAATTAATTTTATCTTGATGTGGGTAATCTGATTACACATTGATGATCTTGCTGATTGCCTGAGGTTCTAGATCTAGCCACGCAAGTACCTGACCTCTATCGGTATCCACTTAGGCTGGATCTAGAGATCTTCTCCTTCTTTATCACATCTCCAAAAATTAAATTTGGATCTGATTTGGAGGATCTTCGAAACTCCTTTCGAAGATCTGCTGTCGTCTCTGCAGCAATGCTGCCTTCTTCCTTTCTCGTCAACCTTTTCTTGCCTGAATCACACTAATCTGAAGGCCCAACTTCCTTGGGCATGGAGAGGAGAGAGAGGATCAGAAAGATGGCATGGAGGAGGGAGAGGGGTAGTCTTGGGGCATGGCTGAGAAAGTTTTATGAAAGTTGGGCGCAAATAGGACTTTATATAGACCCTGCTGTGCCATGCAGTGCCACATCACCTCGGCCAATCACGTTGCTTCGTTCAATCAAATTTAAATCTGATTGATGGATTGATATCACCTAATCTAATCAGATGAGAGATCCATAGATTCATCCTAAGGTGGTGCCTAAGACTGGTCAAAGTCTATAGGTGAGGGTCACCTAGTTTGAATCCAAGAAGCAACCTAGAGTCCCATCTGTATGGGACTCCAGGCGTCCCTATCCATGGGCGCACGCCATCCTAGATGTGCACCCCTTTCTTTCTAATTTCTAGGGAGGAGACAAGCCCCTATCTGCTCTCCAATAAGTGCATGACACATGGGCAGATGTCCAAAGGTCAAAGGTCAACGTTTGACCAAAGTTAAAGGATAAGAATTAGCAGGTGACAAAAAATGGTAGGTATTGTCTTAAATTTATCTCATAAATTAAGACAATCCTTTTCTGACCTGGACAAGCTTCAGTCAGACCATGTAAAGGTACCTGAGTGAGCATAAATTCATTTGGCTCAGTCGAAACAACTTTTAATGTTAGTAAAAGGAGAATGTTAGGTTCAATCGTGTGCTAGCATGATTTTCTTGAACCTAATTGAATCTAATTTAAATCAATTGAACTGGGTTAGTCCAATTGATGATATCCAGATCTAAACCCTTATTTGTGTGATCAAGTTAGGTTCAGTTCTGTATGGTAATGGGATATGTCGTGATCCTTATCATCAACATCATCAAAACTTATTCCGATGGATCAGAACTCTTCTGATTCAGACAACTAGAATGATCGATCATCTAAATCATTCTAATTGCTCCCAAAATCCATTAGTGACATCTAGCAGTATATGGTGGCAACCCATCAAAACTGAAAATGAACCTCTTGGTGCAGCTACTTGTGTGATTAAGTTCTTCTATCTTGAGCCCCGATCATATTAGGGTTAAGGTGAACTCGTCAAATCCTAATTTCTATCATATGATTTAATCATTCGATTCAAGTCCGATGTGAAGATCTCAATAGAAACTCTTTCTATTATTTCACTCTCTACCATGGCCATGGGCTTATAGACTTGATTCTCATGATCATCATAGGACTGCTCCTCATCCATCGAGGTAGATAGATTCCATCTTGGTGCAATCCAATTCCTATAGTGAACATGCTATAGCCAACATACACCTCAGAATTTCGAATGGCTAGGAGACCGAGTCATGGTGTAGTCAAACTATAACACCCTCAAGATGAACTACCGATGCACCTCAGGTCAAAGAATCAGACATACTATAGATTCGAGTCAGTCATCGACAAGAAGGTAGACTTTCTTATGACTACTCGAGGTGGTCATGCTCAGTGCCCTCATTCTCTAATGAGTATCTGCACTCTCACTCTGGTGTCTCTACACCATAGACTCAAGACTCATCTACTATGAAGAAGCGATTGTACACTAATCTTTCGGATTAATCACCATCCTCATGATGATCCTACGGTCAGGAGCATTTTATGAGTTAATAATGAAAATTCTTGTCTTAAATTTTTAACTCTTGAAAATAAGAATTATCATTACCATTAACTCAAGAGATGTATCACAAACACTAAATACACATATGTAATAGAAAATAACCCATTTTATTATTTATAGTCAAAATTATAATTTTGCCCTTAGAAGTATATTACAAGTGTTAGTCAATTCTAACTTCTAGGGCATACATATCTAACAAACTCCGACTTGACCTAAAGCCAATTGGCTACAAATCTAAGCCCCATCTTCTTAAGGTAGACTTCGATCTTCTGCTAGCCCAACGGCTTTATAAGCGGGTCCGCTGCATTGTCTGTGGAGTCGACTCTCTTGACCTCGACGTAACCTTTCTCGAGGTAATTATGGATGAGGTGGTATCGCCACTCGATGTGCTTGGATTTCTGGTGAGACCTCGGCTCCTTAGCAATGGCTATAGCGCCATTGTTGTCGCAGTACAGAGGAATGGCATCTGATGGCATCACTTTGATTTCTGTGGCAAACTTCTTATACTAGAATGCCTCCTTTACAGCTTCTAACGCAGCGATGTATTCTACTTCCATGATGGAATCTGCTATCACTGTCTGCTTGAAACTTTTTCAACTAATAGCTCCACCATTGCATAAAAATAGACTTCCAGATGTCGACTTTCGATCATCTACATCGAACATAAAGTCCGAGTCTGTATACCCCTAGACTTGGAGTTCTCCATTACCAAAGACCAATAACATATCCTTAGTTCTTCTCAAGTACTTAAGAATATATTTCACAAAAGTCCAGTATTCTTCATCTGGATTTGACTGATATCTGCTCGTGACACTCACAGCATGGGCTATATCAGGTCGTGTACATAACATGGCATGCATGAGGCTCCCTATTACTGAAGCATAAGGGATCTTGCTCATGCGTTCTATTTCCTTAGGTGTGCTAGGGCACATCTTCTTGGAAAGATGAATGCCATGTCTGAAGGATACTAAAACCCCTCTTAGAGTTTTTCATGCTAAACCTCTTTAGCACTTCCTCTATGTACATCTTTTGTGAAAGTCCTAGCATCCTATTTGATCTATCTCCGAGAATAAAGGATGCTTCTCCTAGATCTTTCATGGAGAATTCTTTAGATAACCACATTTTAACTATGGTTAACATGGGAATATCATTCTCAATAAAGAGGATGTCATCCACATATAATACGAGGAAGACAACAGCGCTCCCACTGACCTTTTTGAAGACACATGGCTTTTTCTCATTTTTGATGAAACCAAACATTTTGATCACATCATTAAAATGAGTATTCCAGCTCCGAGATGCTTGCTTAAGTCCATATATGGACCTTTGCAGCTTGCATATCTTATGATCATCATCACTGGATGTGAAACCTAGCGGCTGTTCCATATAGATATCTTCCTCAAGATATCCATTTAAGAATGTCGTTTTCACATCCATTTGCCATATTTCATAATCAAAATAGGCTACAACAGCAAGCAATGTGCGGATGGATTTTAGCATAGCTACTGGCGAAAAGGTATCCTGATAGTCAATGCCTTCGCATTGACTATAACCTTTTGCCACTAATCTAGCCTTGAATGTCTCCACATTTCCATCTGCACCAATCTTTCTCTTGTAGATCCATTTACACCCAATAGGTACTATACCTTCTGGTGGATCTACCAAGGTCCAGACTTGGTTTGAGTGCATCGAGTCAATTTCTGACTTCATTGCCTCTAACCATTTCTCAGAGTCGATATCTGATATCGCCTCATTATAGGTTTTGGGATCATCACCATGAACCCCATTACCTATGAGGAACATTTTCTCTACATCCTCTGAAATAGTACCTAAGTACCTTTCAGAGGGATGGAAAATTCTTTTCGATCTACGAGGTGGAGGAGGTAGTGTATGGATTGGCTTAACCTGATTTGGTTCCATTTGGTCCTTAGCTCGTTGCTCTTGTGAGACTTTCTCATCGAGCTTGATCTGCTTTTCCAATGCCGCTATCTTGAATAAACTATTTTTCAAGAAAGATGGCATGTCGACTCACAATCACATTGTGATCTTCTGGAATGTAGAAATAATATCCTAATGACTCTTTAGGATATCCTATGA